>JACCEG010000071.1:475915-500245 GCA_014065205.1 Tuber brumale | reverse complement strand
GGGTTTTTCTTTGGGGCGAGATGTGCGGTTAGGCCCACACCAGAGGGTCTTGGAGATACGGTCGGGCCGGGCGGGAGGAGGAATGGGGATTGTTTATGCCATAGCTAGCGCTGCATGCAAGTTCTTGTACCCTAAATAACAATGTATACATGATGATAAAAAAGAAAAAAAAAAAAGAAAGAAAAAAAAGACCGCGTAGATAGGCTCTTCACGCTTCGTTCTAAGTTATTTTCTTACTTATTACTTTATGCTTTTAAGAATATAAAACCTTTACGCTCTTTACGAATACCTACCTACGAGAAGAAGGACTCTGGTACAGAGTCGAGTTGAAGAAAGAGTACGATAGGCGATAAGGACTAGAGACACGAGAGTCTCTCCCACCTTATCGTAGGCAAGGGCCTAAGAACTATCGTGGAGAGAGAAAGAGAGAAGTATCGTCCACCCGTCGCTGAGAACTGATACCGGTTAGGGATCGCAACAACGGAAAAGGAAACGCAAGGCGAACAAGGCCAGAACCCCCCCGTCTGTTGCCCAGGTTGCCTCTGGAATGGCCACCACTGCCCCTGTTAGGGGCCCGAAGAGCCTTCCAGCAGCTGAGAGGCGTTTCTACGCCCCGCGATCGTCCTCCTTCCCTCACCCCCTGGCTGAACTTATAGCTGCCTCCTTCCCACACTCCGCTACCTCAGTGTTGCGAGAAGCTGGATGCAACCTCCCCCTATCGTTCTCCGCCCGTGGTAATGACAGAGGAGCTGCAACCCTCCTTGCTCTTTCGCCCTTTGTATCATCCACTTCCTACGCCCCCTACTACGAAGCGCTCTCTGCGAAACTGAACCAATCCTGTCCGGTCGGAGGCTCACCCTGGCTCCCGTTCCGTCCCGCACCGAATGAGGTGCAACTAGCTGTTCCCTCTCTCCTGATCACATACCTTCCCGAAGACGACGAAGACCTCTTCCGGTCCCTGTCAAATACCATCCTGAACGTTAAGAACGTCCAGATCCTCTCTGCCCGTTACCTCAACCCGGACCGAGATTCCCGTGTCCAGAAAAAGGCGACTTCAGTAGTTGTCACTGTAGCCTCTGAGGATGTGGCCACGATGCTGGGTAATGCTTACCTTTACTCCTCTCGCTGCAAGATCTAGCGAGCATACTCGGCTAACGGCCTCACTCAATGCCGTAACTACTGTGAATACGGACACCACTCAGCGAGGTGTAAGATTGACTATCCAGTCTGCCCTATCTGCGCCCTCTCCCCCAGAAAACAGGCCCACAGGTGCCAGAACCCAACTTGCCCTAAGGGCGGAAACCTCAGAGGGGTCACTAACTGCTACCCAACCTCCCCTCCACTCTGCGCAGTCTGCAAGGGACCCCACTCTGCTTTCGCTCGAGACAGCCCATCGAGACCTGCCCCCCCTACTCTCCGCAGGGAACCCCCTATACCGCAGGATGAGGAAAGAATGGACACGACAAATGAGCCCGGCAAGGGTCTTTCAACTGGTATACGACCCCTCCTACCCCACATCGATTTCGAGACACCCCGCCCTAGGCGTGGTGATGCCCCCCTGGCACGTGCCCCCGCAAACGTTCCGTAACCCCAAGGAGGTGCTCTGCCCAATCCCGCCCGGCAGGCAACTCCAACTCCTGTCCCGCTGCCTGAGACGCCGGAAGGCGTGTAATGGTTGGTCACACCTCCCCTGTAAGTTCCGTGCTGGCCACGGGCTCCAATAAACCTATATCCATTCTTCAACACAACTGCTTGGGAAGCTGGAATGTGTTCCTCTCCCTGTTTAATTCTTTTTCTCTTTTGGATCGCCCCCCCACCCTCGTTGCACTACAAGACCCCCCCCTATACAGGAACAAACCCCCCGCATTTGCGGTCTTCAAGCCTTTTCTTCCCCCATGCCCTGGCGGTGGCAAGCCTAGGGTGGCGTGCTACCTACATCTCTCCTCCACGCCACAGTTCTCGGTTCTTCCTGTTTTCTCTGATGTGACGGACTGGATGGCGGTGGACCTTTTCTCCTCTGTTGGTTTCTTTGATTCCTGTGTTACCAAGTTCCACGTGATAAACCTCTACAGTACCTGGGATGGCTCCCCCTTCAGAAGGACCGCCTCACCTGATGCTGCATTCCCCCACACGCCCTCCCCCATGCTGGTCTTTGGAGACTTCAACATCCACCGCCCTTCAGCTGACCCGGGCCGTCTCTTCGCGGTTTCGGACCTTGGAGCATCCTCCCCTTTCTTCCAAAAGGCTGCTAGTGAAGGCTTCTGCCACCTAAACACCCGCGGAATCCTCACCTATTTCCCCTTCGACACAAGCCTCCGCCCATCGGTAATTGACTTGGCATTTACGAATGCCCACCTCTCACCCAGCTTCAGAACTTGGAGCACGCCTCTTCCCCCCACGGGTTCTGACCATGTCCCGATTCTTATAACACTAGCGGAACCCTTGGCCCGCCCCCCACCTCCCTCTCCGTCATGGACGAAAACAGACTGGCCCCCACTTGAGGAGGGACTGAAACGGATGGTGTTCCGCCCCCCTCCCCGCCTTCCCACGCCGCATACGCTTTCAGTCTGGTTTGACATAGCCCTAGACAGGGTCAGGTCCCAACTCAAGAGCCACACCTCCGACAAAAGGCCCAACTACAGGCCGAAGCCCTGGTGGACCCCAAACCTCACAGCACAAAGAATGGCCTTCCACTCCACCATACGCGAAGCCCGCAAGGACCCCCTCCCCCCTTCCAAAGATCTATGCAGAGAGGCACGCCTCCTATACTTCAAGGCTATAAAAAAGGCCAAGAATGAGTACTGGAAAAACTTCCCGCAGACAGCAAACCTCCAAACACTATGGACAGCGAAGAGATTCGCCTTGAGCAAACCGCCGGACAGGTTCCCCCAGATTCCCGGGGCTGAGACCCCCAAAGAAATCAATTAGGCACTCCTCGTGCACTTCTTCCCCGAAAAGAGGTCCTCCCCCCCTCCCCGCATCCTAGGCGAGCTCAAGGACGTCCCGGAACTGTCGGCTGAAGAGATAGTATCGGCCCTTCGGAAATCATCCTCGTCCTCCGCCCCCGGACCGAACCAGATACCCTACTCTGTCTGGAAGAGAGTCCACTTGATAAACCCCGGTATTCTCACCTCTTTCCTGGGCCCCCTGGTGAGGTATGGGCACCACCCCTTTTCCCTGAAAAAGGCCAATGGCATCGTGCTGGATAAACCTGGGAAGCCCTCCTATGACACCCCTGATTCCTTTCGTATCATCGTTCTCCTAGAAACTGTTTCAAAAATTCCGGAGAGGGTGATGGCACACCGGCTTTCGGCCCAGGCTCGTTTCCTAGGCCTCCTCTCCCCGAACCAAACTGGATCCCTGCCTGGACTGAGCACCGTCGACGCGGCGGCTACCCTCTCTCACGAGGTCCGGCTGTTTATGCGCCCGAAGCTGAAGGTCGCGACGCTTTTCCTGGACATCAAAGGATGCTACGATAATGTATCGGCCCCTGTACTCTGCAATAGACTCTCCAACAAAGCAGTCAACCCCTATCTTGTCTCATGGATAAGGTCCGTCCTCCATGACCGCACCTGCCGCCTGGTTTTCCAGGGGGCACCCCAAACTTTCTCTCCCGTCTCGGTTGGGACCCCCCAAGGCTCACCAATCTCACCCCTGCTTTTCGTCATTTACGTCTCAACCCTCCACTTCCCGGTACCCCGGGGCCTTATCCTCTCCTACGTGGACGACTTCGCCGCCACGGTTGCCTCGGGCTCTTACCGAAGGAACATCCAGAGACCGCAGGGTATAACCAAGGTCCTCTAGCGGAAGGCTGGCACAATAGGCATGTCCTTCTCGATACCGAAGACTGAGTTGATGCACTGGGAAACCCCCTCCCAGAAGATCCCCCCCCCCCAATACCGGTTCTGCTGGACGACCTTGTCTTCCGCCCCTCCAAGCTGATTTGATGGCTAGGATACTGGTTCGAGCCCTNTAGGCTAGGTGTGTCCTTCTCGATCCCGAAAACAGAGTTGATACACTGGGAGACCCCCTCCCAAAAGATCCCCCCCCCCCAATACCGGTTCTGCTGGACGACCTTGTCTTCCGCCCCTCCAAGCTGATTTGATGGCTAGGATACTGGTTCGAGCCCTCCTCCACTTCGGGTACAAGAGGTATCACCTCCCACTTCGTGAGAAGGCTAGGCCTGGCCCAGGGCGCCTTCGTCACGATCAAGAGACTCTCGAGGCCTGGCAAGGGCCTTCCTCCATTCCTCTGCCACTGTCTGGCCTCCTCCTTGATCTCTCCAATCCTCCTATATGGCGCAGACCTCTTTTCCGCAAGCCTTACCCTCCTCGACCGTATGTCCGTCTTCTGGAGGTCTGTCCAAAGATGGGTAACGAATTGCTTCTCCTCAACACCTGTTGGCATCCTTGCGTGCGAGTCGGCCCTACCCCCCATGCCCCTTCTGATACGCCACCGACAGAAGTTGGCAGCGGTGAGGCTCGTCTGCCTTCCGCCGAAAGCCAATCCGGCAACTGCGAGACTCCACCCCACATTCCCGACTTCGTCCCACTTCAGGGCCTCTGATGACCACCGGCACTACACGCGCGGATCGGCCTCGGTCTACGCTCCCCTCTCTTGGAAGTCCCCTGACCCCTCACCACCCATAAGGAAGCACCTCCCAATCGACGCCATTGCGCATCGATCTCTCCCGTTCATCAAAACCTCCGGCCTTCTGCCATTGGCTTCCCCCGACCTCCTCCCACCTGCCAGTCTACCGATCAAGTATGGTACCCCCTCCTACAGGTCAATCAAGATGAAAGTTAGATCAGCCTTAGTCAAGGATTGGAACGATCAGTTCCCGCCTCCACCATCATACCCCTACCCCGTGTCCCTCTCGCCCCACCCTTTCATGGGGCTCAGAAGGTTCATGGCGGGGAGAATACACCAAATGCGCATGGGCAAAAGCTATCTCGCTGCCCACCCGTCCTGGTTCACTGCGCACCCCTCCCCCCCTCTGCCCATCCTGCGAGGAGGAAGAGGAGGACTTCGCACATGCCATCCTTTACTGCGAGTCCCGCAATGAAAGTCGTGAGCGCCACCTCCGGGGGCTCACTTCGTTGGAAAGGGACAGCCCACTATAGTCGAACCTAGCCGCTCTCCACTCCTTAGCAAGGTACATTAACGTCACAGTAACGGGTTTCCCACCGGGAATGCCCCCGGCTGAACGGGACCCTGAGCCTCCATCAGATACAGGCACTTTAGTTCTCGCGATTCACGGTTTCGCCCCCTGAGGGGACGGCCCCTTATTTGTTGTTTTTCCTTTGGCTTGTTGCAGGGGGATTATACTTTTCGCCATGATTATGCGCTTTTTGGTTTTATTTCTTTAGGGATTTGGTGTCGGCTATCGGACACACTTAGGAGGATTTTACAGCTTGGTGCAATTGTTTCTTTTGTTATCGCGCGCGTTTGAGATTCAGGTTTTGTTTATGCCATAGCTAGCGCTGCATGCAAGTTCTTGTACCGTAAATCAATGAATAGATGAAGATAAAAAAAAGAAAAAAAAAAAAAAGAGAAAAAGAAAGGGCCCAGTAGATAGGATCTTCCTGCACATAAAAGGAGGCTTCGATAATGTCTCGGCCCCAATGCTCTGTAACGGACTGGCTACCAAAGTCATCAACCCCTGCCTTGTGTCGTGGATAAGGTCTTTCCTCCACCGCCGAACTTGCCGCCTGGTCTTCCAGGGGGCGCCCCAAGTCTTCTCACCTGTCTCGGTCGGAACCCCCCAGGGCTCCCCCATCTCCCCACTGCTATTTGTCATCTACGTCTCCACTCTCCACTTCCAGGTCCCCAGGGGCCTTATACTCTCCACTGTGGACGACTTCGTGGTCACGGTAGCCTCGTGCTCTTAGCGAAGGAACATCCAGAGACTGCAGGGCATCACCAGGGTCCTCCAGCGGAAGGCTGGTAGGCTGAGGGTGTCGTTCTCGATCCCGAAGACTGAGTTAATGCACTGGGAGACCCCCTCCCAGAAGGTCCCCCCCTCCCCAATCCCGGTCCTACTGGACGACCTTGTCTTCCGCCCCTCCAAACTGGTTCGCTGGCTCAGGTACTGGTTCAAGCCCTCCTCCCCCTCGGGTACGAGAGGTACCACCTCCCACTTCTTAAGAAGGCTTGGACTGGCCCAGGGTGCTTTCACAATGATCAAAAGACTGTCTAGGCCCTGCACGGGCCTCCCTCCTTTTCTCTGCCACCGCTTGGCCTCATCACTAATCTCCCCGATCCTCCTGTACGGCGCGGACCTTTTTTTCCCCCAGCCTTACCCTCCTCGACCGCATGTCTGTCTTCTGGCGATCTGTCCAGAGATGCATAACAAACTGCTTCTCCTCAACACCTGTCGGCACCCTCCCTTGCGAGTCCGCCCTGCCCCCCATGCCCCGCTTGATCCGCCACCGGTAGAGACTGGTAGCAGTAAGGCTTGTCTGCCTCCCGCCGGAGGTCAACCCAGCAACTGTGGGGCTCCGCCCCGCTTTCCCTGCTTCGTCCCCCTTCAGGCCCTCTGATGACCACTGGCACCACACGCGGGGCCTGACCTCGGTCTATGCTCACCTATCTTGGAAATCCCCTGTCCCCTCCCCACCCATAAGGAAACACCTCCCCATCGTTTCAATTGCGCACCGCACCCTTCCGTTTATCCTGGCCTCCGGCCCTATTCCGGTGGCCTCCCCCGACCTCCTCCCACCAGCCTGTCTCACAACAGGGCACACCGCCCCTTCCTACAGATCGATCAAGATGAAAATTAGATGGGCTTTGGTCAAGGACTGGAACGATCAATTCCCGGCCCCCCCGACATACCCCTACCCAGTGTCCCTTTCGCCCCACCCTTTCATGGGGCTGGCAAGGTTCATAGCTGGGAGGATACACCAAATGCGTTCAGGCAAGAGCTACCTAGCCGCCCACCCCTCCGGGTTCACAGAAGACCCCTCCCCCCTCTGCCCGTTCTGCGTGGTGGATGAGGCTGACTTCGACCATGCCATCCGGTCCTGCGAGTCCCGCAAGGAACCTCGTGAGCGCCACCTCCAGGGGCTCACCTCGTTAGAAAGGGGCAGCCCGCTCTGGTCAGACCCCACCGCTCTGAACTCCCATGCTAGATACATCAATGTCACGGCGACGGGCTTACCACCGGGCATGCTCCCCGCGGCATGGGACCCTCAACTGCCTTCGGACGAGTCCAAGTCTGTTTTACCGATTCACTGTTTCGCTCCCTGAAGGGGATGACCCTTTACTCGTTGTTTTCCTTTTTGGCTAGTAGCTGCGGAGTTATATTTTTCATTATGATCATGCGCTTTATTGTTTTATTTCCTTAGAGATTTGGTGTCGGCTATCAGCCACGCTATGGAAGATTTTATAGTTGCATGCGAATTCTTCTTTTGTTATCGCGCACATTTGAGATCAAGGTTTTGTTTATGCCATAGCTAGCGCTGCATGCAAGTTCTTGTACCGTAAATCAATGAATACATGAAGATAAAAAAAGAAAAAAGAAAAAAAGAGAAAAAAAGGCCAAGTAGATAGGCCATCCTCCATCTCCTCCATTTTCCTCGCGATTGAAATCAACCCTACGGGCTTAGTCTTCACGAACCTTCCACCACCCCTCTCCTCCCACGATGGCTTCGGCCTAGGAGTGATTGCCATCCCCCCCCTCACTGCCCTTCTTCGCTTTTGTTACGCGTCGGGGCTTTCCGTCCTCTGGGTTCCGGTACTGCCTTTCTGCTGCCCGTTCTCGTCTCCCTCGGCGCTTAGCGAGGCCCCTCCTCACGGTCGGCGACCATCCGCTTCCCATACTTCAGACGGCTGGGAACACGGTTTGCGGTACGCGAGAACTTTCCAACAGGCCCGCGGGTCGATCTCGCTTCTCCTCACGGTTGGCTTAAGCGGTGGTATCCAATCCACTAAGTAACACTATCTCTCGTAGAACAAGGGACTACATGAGAGACGTGGTAAAACGCTTGCCTTCTGCCTCTGAGGACCGCCTAGTCAGACACGAAGACGTTTACCGATAGTTGATATGGTCGCGTTTGGTTTCCTTCCTGATCTTACGACCGGATTGGCTTGCACCCTACTGCTGCACCCTCCCTCGGCTTGCACCCTACTGCTGCACCCTCCCTCGGCTTGCACCCTACTGCTGCACCCTCCCTCAGCCTGCACCCTACTGCTACACCACCTCGCCTCGACGACCTTCGGGCGTCTCCGCTGGGCTTCCCGGTCCGGATGGCACTGGTCTCTGTACCCTGCCACAGGTTCTTTCCTTCCGCTTGGGCTTTTCCATTCGGTCTCCCACCACCTTTGCCGGGTATATCCCTTTGGACATAGATACATTTATCGCAGGTCGCTTAGGCCTTCGGCTATATGGTTGGGGTTGCGGCGGTCTAAGGGGGTTCTCGCCGTGGGGCTTGGCTTTTTCTGCCTGGGTTTGGGGTTTCTTTTGTTTTGATGGGCACGGGTGGCTTTCCTTTACAGTCTTTACCGTTGTGTATACTACAAGTTGCAGGGCGGGGGAGTTTTCTCGACTGCACGGGGCTGGGTGGGGGGTGTCATATTCCAGGGGTTTCGGTCCTGTCTCCCAGTAAGCTTCCTGCTTAGTTTCGTTGCCGCTTTTTCTTCTGGCTGCTTCGGGCTGGAGTAGGGGTGCAGGTTTCTGGCGCCGGCCATAGCTAGCGCTGCATACCGATGGTGTACCTTAAACCCAGAACAAAATTGAAGAAAAAAAAATACAAAAATAAAAAAAGGCCAAGTAGATAGGCAGGGCCAAAACCGATTATAGGAACAATTTCCTGAAGACAGCCACTCCCCAGACACTCTGGACTGCGAAACGGTATGTCTTGGGAAGGCTCCCAGACAGGTTCCCACAACTACCCGGGGCTGAAAGCCCAGGGGACATAAACACAGCCCTTCTCTCTCACTACTTCCAGGGGAAACAGTCCTCGGGCCCCTCAGCGATTTTGCACAAATTCAAAGATGTTCCTGCGCTATCAGCAGAGGAGATTACAGTTGCTCTCCGGAGCTCCTCCTCGTCCTCCGCTCCCGGCCCTGACTGGATCCCATACTCTGTCTGGAAGAGGGTCCACATGTTGAACCCTAGCATCCTCCGCGCCATTCTCGGCCCCCTCATCCAGTATGGCCACCATCCCCCCTCCCGGAAGAGAGCAAACAGGATAGTCCTGGATATGCCTGGGAAACTCTCCTACGACATCCCTGTGTCATTCCGCATCATCGTCCTCCTCGAAACCATTTCCAAGATTCTGGAAAGGCTTATGGCCTCCCGCCTCTCTGCCGTCGCCTGTTTCCTGGGCCTCTTGTCCCCTCACCAAACTGGTTCCCTTCCCGGTCTGAGTACCTTTGATGCAGTGGCAACCCTCTCTCACGAGGTTCAGCTTTTCATGCGCCCAAAGCTCAAGGTCTCGACACTTTTACTCGACATCAAAGGCAGATTCAACAATGTCTCAGCCCCCATTCTATGCGACAGGCTTGCCACTAAGGTGGTCAACCCGTACATGGTCTCGTGGATCCGGTCCTTCCTTCACGGCCGCTCCTGCCGCCTGGTTTTCCAGGGGGTTCCCCAAGTTTTTTCACCGGTCTCTGTTGGCACCCCGCAAAGGTCCCTGATCTCCCCCCTCCTGTTTGTGATCTACGTTTCCTCCTTGCATTTCCCGGTCCCTCGAGGCCTAATCCTTTCCTACGTGGACGACTTCGCTATCACGGTCGTCTCTGGTTCTTATAACAGAAACGCCCAGAGGTTCCAGGGCGTCACCAAGGCACTCCAGGCGAAAGCTGGAAAGCTGGGAGTGCCCTTCTCGATCCCGCAGACAGAGCTCATGCACTGGGTTACCCCAGCGCAGAAGGTCCACCAGCCCGCGATCCCTGTCACTATAGACGTGCACCTCTTCCGTCCCTCCAAATTGATCCGTTGGCTTGGGTATTGGTTCGCGCCCTCATCCACTTCCTGCAACAAAGGCACTACCTCTCACTTCACGACGAGGCTCGGCTTGGCTCAAGGAGCCTTCGCGATGATCAAGTGACTTTCCAGGCCCGGCAAGGGCCTCTCCCCCGCTCTCTGCCACTGGCTGGCGTACTCCCTTATCTCCCCCATCCTCCTCTACGGGGCGGACCTCTTCTCACCAAGCCTCACGCTCCTGGACAGGATCTCTGTCTTTTGGAGGGCCGTCGCGAGGTGGGTGACGAACTGCTTCTCGTCCACCACGGTTGGCATCCTGGGATGTGAGTTGGCCCTGCCCCCCCTCCGGCTTCTGGTTCTCCACCGTCAAAGGCTGGCGGCTTTTCGGCTTGTCTGCCTCCCCCCTGAAACCAACCTGGCCACAGCCAGGCTACACCTGTCCTTGCCTACCGCCTCCCCCTTCTGGGCTTCGGAGGACCACCGCCGATACACTAGGGGTTTGACATCCGTCTACACCCTGCTCCTCTGGAAAACCTCTCAACTCTGTCCCCCCATACAGAAACGTCTTCCATTGGACGCCATTGCCCACAGGACCAACAAGTTCATCGACCCTGCGGGCCCAGTTCCTGTGACCTCCCCCAGGCTCCTGCCTCCCGACCAGCTCCCTGTGGCGGCGGGTACTCCGTCTTACCAGTCAGTCAAGCTTTTCCTGAGAAACGCTCTCCTTCGGGACTGGTCTACTCAGTTTCCCCCCACGCCCTACTACTCCTATGCCGCGTCCCTCAGACCCCACCCTTTGATGGGCCTGGGGAGGTTCATAGCGGGCAGGATCCATCAGATGCGCTGGGGCAAGAGCTACCTCGCTGCCCACCCCTCCTGGTTCACTGACAACCCCTCCCCCCTCTGTCCTTACTGTGAGGAGGACAAGGAGGATTTCACTCATGCTATCCTATACTGCGAGTCTCGCAAAGAGCCTCATGAGCGCCACCTCCGGGGTCTCACGGACGTTGGCGGAGACAGTCCTCTATGGACCGACAAAGATGACCTCCACTCCCTGGCGAGATACCTGAATGTGACCGCCACAGGCTTTCCTCCTGGCATGCCGCCTGCGTGCTAAGACCCCCTGCTTGCTCCCACTTCCGTTGTTGAGGCTCTCCCAATTTACGGTTTCGCGCCCTGAACAGGGGCCTTCGCTTCCCTTTTGTTTCCGCCCGACGTTTGACTTTGGCAGTCGGTTGGTTTTGCTTTTCCGTTATGAGATTTTGTATTTGTTGCTTTAGTTCCTTGGGATTTCGTGTCGGCTATCGGACACAGGTAGCAGGATTTCACAGTTTGGTGCCAGTGTTTCTTTTGTGTTTGCGAGTTTTTGAGATTAAGGTTTTTCTTTATGCCATAGCTAGCGCTGCATGCAAGTTCTTGTACCGTAAACAAAGAATATATATGAAGATAAAAAAAGAAAAAAAAAAGAAAAGAAAAAAAAAAGAAAAGAAAAAAAAAGGCCAAGTAGATAGGCCACGCTCCGCCTCCGCTATTTTCCTCCCCCTACATTCCTACCTTGTCCTCAACACCATCAGCGTCTGGTGTGCCCATACCTCCTTGCTACCCTAAGAAGACTATCAAGCTGAGGCCTCCCTGTCATGACAGGTATGGCTTCAGTTCCCCTCTCTCATTCAGAACACCCCTCTGTATTGTGTGCCCGCCCCTATGTCCCCCTTCTCCTCGAGCTCCTTGAGAGGTCCTCGGCAGACGCGGGAATCTGCAACCAACTTTACCCCCCCATCAGTTCGGTGGAGCTCGACGACCTATCCCCTGGCAAGGCCATCATCCTCCCCCTCCTCCGCACCTCGCTTTTGCCATCCAGATCTATCTCCGCCCAAATTGATGAACTTGCCCTCATAATCGCCCGCCATTCAGGTCAGGTCGAAGAACTCTCCTCCAGTTGAGAGAAGCCCCAGCACCCTCCTCCTCCACCCAGCCAAAATGACGCGACAGCAGCCTCACTCTCCGCTCTTCAACTGTTGGTTAGGGACCTCGAATCCCGGCTGAGCACCCCTCTCCCCCAACCAGCACACCACCAACAACCCCCACTCCAATGCCCGGCGCCTTCAGCGCCCACCACCCACACGGCTCAGGCAGCTCCTTCCCGAAAGGGTAAGGAGGACGCTGTGTTTCCCCTCACTGCTACCCTCACCGACGTGATGAACTCCCCCTACGAGGGTGGGGGCGACACAGACATCCCCTGCTACAGCACGAAAGACACGAAATGGTACGGCGACCCGGCCGCATATGCGGCAAAATTCCCGCGCTCCTGGGAGGCCCAGACATACAGGGAAGGAAAGTACCCCCCCCTCTCGGAGTTCCACCCTGTCCCTCGGACGTCGGCTCAGTCCAGCCCCTCCTCCTATGCTCACGCCGCCTTCGCTGGTCAGAAGAGGAAAGGAAAGGCAAAGAAAGCAAAGAATACCCCCCTCGGCTGCCTAGGTGGCATCTGGTTCGGCACCCACGGCCCCCTGAAAAGGTCCCCGGAGCCTTCCTGCCGCTAAGAGAAGATTTTTCGCTCCCAGGTCCTCCCCCTTCCCCCACTCCCAGTCTGAGCGCCTTGCTGCCTCCTTCCCAGATATTTCTGCCTCCGTCCTCCGCAAGGCTGGCTACACCCTTCCCTTATCCTTCTCTGCCCGTGTCAATAACAGAGGAGCAGTAACCCTTCTCGCTCTCTCCCCATTTGTCCCTGTCAACCGCATACGCACCATACTGCGAAGCCTTCACGGCCAAGTTGAACCAGTCTTTCCCGATAGCTGATGCCCCATGGCTCCCTTTTCGTCCATCCCCTAACAAAGTCCAACTGGCAATTCATTTCCTCCCCATCGGACACCTCCTGGAAGACAACGCGGATCTCCTGCAATCTCTCAGCAACACCATTCTGAACGTTAAGAACGTCCAGGTCCTCTCCGCCCGCTACCTGATCCCTGACCGTGCCTCAAGAGTCCTAAAGATGGCAACCTCTGTGGTTGTGACTGTCGCTCCTGAGAATGAGGCCACAATGTTGGGCAACGCTTACCTTTTCTCCTCTCGATGCAAGATTGAGAGAGCATACTCGGCTAACAGCCTCACTCAATGCCGTAACTGCTGGGAGTACGGTCACCACTGGGCTAGATGCAAGATTGACCACCCAGTTTGCCCAATCTGCATACTATCCCACAGAAAACAGGCATATAGGTGCCAGAATCCAACCTGCCCTAAGGGCTGTAATCTCAGAGGGCAGTTGCCGACTGCTGCCCTACCTCCTCCTCAACGTGCGCCCTCTGCAAAGGCCAACACCCCACTTTTGCCAGAGGGTGCCCATCGAGACCTCCCCCCCCTCTTGCCCATGGGGAGTGCCCTCCACCGACGACAAAAGAAGCTATGGACACGATGAACGACTCCGGTGAGGGTCCTTCAACTGGTTCATGATCCCTCCTACCCCCCTTTGCTCTTGAAACACCACACCCTAGGCGTGGTGATGCCCCCCCAGCATGTCCCACCATTCCTGCCCCAAAACCCCAAGGAGGTGCTCTGCCAAATCCCGCATGGTAGGTATCTCCCACTCCTATCCCCCAGCCTGAGACGCCGGAAGGCGTGTAATGGTTGGTCACACCTCTCCTGTGAGTTCCGCGCTGGCGGCGGACTCCCGTAACCCGATATCGATTCTACAACACAACCGCTTAGGAAGCTGGGATGTGTTTCTTTCCCTTTTTAATTCTTTCCCTTTGTTGGATTGCCCTCCTACCCTTGTTGCCCTCTAAGACCCCCCTCTACACAGGAACAGACCTCCATCGTTCCCAGGGTTGAAGCCCTTTTTGCCCCCCTGCCCTGACGGTGGCAAGCCCAGAGTGGCCTGCTACCTCCACCTTTCCACTACTCAATAGTTTTTGGTCCTCCCAGTCTTTACAGGGGCTAGGGACTGGATGGCAGTTGATTTTCATTCCTCTGTTGGCTTCTTTGATTCCTTCATTACCAAGTTCTGGGTTGTGAACCTCTACAGCACATGGAATGGTTCCCCCTTTCGCCAAACTATCCCTCCGGAGGCTGCTTTCCTCCATTCCTCTACACCAACATTGGTCATCGGAGACATTAATATCCACCACCTTTCAGCGGACGCTGGCCGTCTTTTTTCGATTTCGGACTCAGGCGCCTCAGCCCCTTACTTTGAGAAATCTGCGGAAGAGGGTTTCTGCCTCTTGAATGCCCCTGGTATACTTACTTACTTTCCCTTTAACCCCGGGCTACGCCCCTCGGTCATAGACCTTGCATTTGCCATCTCCTGTCTGTCCCCCAACTTTCGGTCATGGGAAACTCCACTGCCCCTGACAAGGTCCGACCACATCCCTATCCTCATAACGCTTTCACAGCTGTTGGCCCACCCTCCCCCCCCTGCCTCCCCACGCCCCACACCTTCTCAACCTGGTTCGACACTGCCCTTGGCAGACTCCGGACCGTCCTCAGACTTCACACCCCAGACAAAAGACCCTCTCCCAGATCCAAGCCTTGGTGGACCCCCAATCTTACGGCACAAAGGGCTGCCTTTCACTCAATGGTTCGATCGTCATGACAGGATCCGCTCCCCTCATCAAAGCAGCGGTGCAGGGAAGCCCCCCATTTATACTTCAAGGCCATAAAGAAAGCCAAGACCGATTATTGGAACAATTTCCTGAAAACAGCCTCTCTCCAGACACTCTGGACTGTGAAACGCTATGCCTTCGGAAGGCCTCCAGACAGATTCCCACAGATACCCGGGGCTAAACGCCCCATGGACATAAACACAGCCCTTCTCTCACACTTCTTCGAGGAGAAACGGTCCTCGAACCCGCCAGCGATTATGCGGGAGTTCAAGGATATTCCTCCTGTGATGGCGGAAGAAATTACAGTTGCCCTCCGGAATTCCTCCTCGTCTTTCACACCCGGCCCCGACCAGATCCCTTACTCTGCCTGGAAAAGGGTCCACGCGCTGAACTCATGTATCCTTCCCTCCATCCTTGGCCCTCTTGTCCGGTATGGACAGCATCCCCCCTCCCTGCAAAGGGCAAACAGGATAGTCCTCGACAAGCCAGGGAAGCCCTCCTACGACACGCCGGTGTCATTCTGCATCATCGTCCTCCTCGCGACCATTTCCAAGATCCTAGAAAGGGTTATGGCCTCCCGCCTCTCTGCCCTCGCCCGTTTCCTGGGCCTCATGTCCCCCACCAAACTGGTTCCCATCCCGGTTTGAGTACCTTTGACGCGGCGGCAACCCTCTCTCATGAGGTTCAGCTTTTGATGCGCCTTAAGCTTAAGGTCTCAACCCTCTTCCGCGACATCAAAGGTGCCTTTGACAATGTCTCGGCCCCCATACTCTGTGACAGGCTCGCCACCAAGGCGGTCAACCCATACATGGTCTCGTAGATCAGGTCCTTCCTCCATGGCCGCTCCTGCCGCCTGGTCTTCCTGGGGGCCCCATCAAGCTTTTTCACCAGTCTCTGTTGGCACCCCCCAGGGGTCTCCGATTTCCCCCCTCCTGTTTGTGATATACGTATCCTCCCTGCACTTCTCGGTCCCTCGGGGCCTCATCCTCTCTTACGTGGACGGCTTTGCTGTCATGGTTGCCTCTGGTTCATACCGCCGGAATGTCCAGAGGCTCCAAGGCATCACCAAGACACTCCAGGCGAAAGCTGGGAGGCTGGGGGTGGGCTTCTCGATCCCAAAGACAGAACACATCCACTGGGTAACCCCAGCACAAAAGGTCCATCCTCCCGCGATCCCTGTCTTGATAGACGGGCACCTCTTCCGCCCCTCCAAGTTGATTTGGTGGCTTGGGTACTGGTTCGAGCCCTCATCTACCTCCTGTAACAAAGGCACTACCTCCCACTTTAAGAGAAGGCTTGGCTTGGCCCAGGGAGCCTTCGCGACGATCAAATAGCTTTCCAGGCCCGGCAAGGGTCTCTACCCCTCTCTCTGCCACCGTCTGGCGTCCTCCCTCTTCTCCCCCATCCTCCTCTGCAGGGTGGACCTTTTCTCACCGAGCCTTACCCTCCGGGACAGGATGTCCATCTTTTGCAGGTCTGTCCCGAGGTGGGTTACGAACTGCTTTTCGTCTACTCCGGTTGGCATCCAGGCGCGTGAATTGGCCCTTCCCCTCTTCCCGCTTCTAGCTCTCCACCGACAAAGGCTGGCAGCCGTCAGACTCGTTTGCCTCCTCCCTGAAGCCAACCCAGCGACGGCTAGGCTACACCCGTCCTTTCCTACCTCCTCCCCCTTGCGGGCCCTGGAGAACCACCGCCAATACACCAGGGGGCTCACGTCCGTCTACTCCCCACTTCTCTGGAAGACGGCTCCTCCCTGCCCCCCCATACGGAAACACCTCCCATTGGACGCAATTGCCCACAGGACCATCTAATTCATTAATCCCGCAGGCCCAGTTCCAGTGGCCTCCCCCGACCTCCTTCCTCCCGCCCAGTTTCCCGTAGCGGTGGGGACCCCGCCTTACCAATCAGTCAAACTGAGGCTGCGAAATACTCTCCTTCGGGACTGGTCCACACAGTTTCCCCCCCTGCCCTACTACTCTTATGCCGCGTCCCTTAGGCCCCATCCTTTTATGGGCTTGGGGAGATTCATAGCGGGCAGGATCTATCAGATGCGCTTGGGCAAGAGCTACCTCGCTGCCCACCCCTCCTGGTTCACTGACAACCCCTCCCCCCTCTGTCCGTATTGTGAGGTGGAGGAGGAGGATTTCCCTCATGCTATCCTTTACTGCGAGTCTCGCAAGGAACCTCGTAAGCGCCACCTCTGGGGGATCACGGACGTCGGCAGAGACAGCCCTCTATGGACAAACAAGGACTCCCTCTACTCCCTGGTGAGATACCTGAACATGACCGCCACTGGCTTCCCTCCTGGCATGCCGCCTGCATGCTGGGACCCCCCACTCGCACCCGCTTCCGCTGATGAGGGTCTCGCGATTTACTGTGTCGTGCCCTGAACATGGGCACTCGCCCCCCGCTTCGCTTTGAGGGGCAGTTACTTTTGTTTTTTCTTGTTGACAGCCGGTTGGGTTTATTTTTCGTTATGAGTTGTGTATTTTGTTGCTTTTTGCTCCCTGGGATTTCGTGTTGGCTATCGGATACCTTTAGGTGGATTTTACAGCTTGGTGCGGTTTTTTCTTTGGTGATTGTGGGTTTTTGAGATTAAGGTTTTTCTTTATGCCATGGCTAGTGCTGCATGCAAGTTCTTGTACCGTAAACAAAGAATATATGAAGATAAAAAAAAAAAGGAAAAAAAAACAAAAAAAGTAAGAAAAAAAAAGGCCAAGTAGATAGGCACTTCACACTTTATTCTAAGTTATTTCCTTACTTATTTCTTTATGCTTTTACGAATGTAAATCCTTTACGCGCTTTATGAATACCTACATATGAGATGTGGAGTCTACGATAAGAGTCGAGTTGAAGACAGAGTACGATAGGCGATAAAGATCTGAGACGCAAGAGTCTCTCCCACCTTATCATAGACATAGGTCTAAGAACTATCAGCGAGAGAGAACAAGAGAAGTATCATCTACCCGTTGCTGAGAACTGACACCGGTTAGGGATCGTAACACATATCGGGCTTGGACTTGCAATTGGCACTAGGTGGCCCGGCTTGAAACTGATCACTTGATGACCAATGAGACTACTGAAATGATAGTGAACATGTTACGAATATGGAAATCTGAGACAAGCGCACAGACCCACAGTAGGGTAACTGCGCAGAGACCCTTGTTTTACCGGAGTGCCAACACCCCCCTCCGGCCCCCTTATGGGGCCTGCATGTCATTAGCGAGATTTCAAGAGTTGCATCCTATAACTAAAATGTCACATCAACGAAGCCCACTTCATAACACCATATATGTCGCCGCCGTCTGTCTGACCGCATGCTGATCGCAGGATATACGAGCGGGGACCTGTGGCGACATCTGGGAAGTACAGCGGAGGAAACCCGTCAGAGGCGCATTGAGATAGTAAGCTTCAAAGTTAGGCTTCCTAAACTACCGGCCGAAAGTGATGGGACATTTTCGGCAAAGACTCTAACAGGAGATCCTAGTAGTAGAAGCTATTAGGGGTATACCGAATCCACCCATACCCTTCTGAGATCAGCTGTAGGTTGGTTGGTTCTAGTAATAGGACTCCTCTACAGAGCCCGGCGGACCAAGGGGAAGCATGCTCAGAATGGAAGACCTAGATAAGTCATAGAACCTTAAGACGTTGACACATTGGGCTCGGACTTGCGATTGGCACTAGGTGATCTGGCATGAACCTGATCACTTCGTGACCAAAGAGACTACTGGAATGATAGTCAACAAGACTAAAGTAATATAATAGTCTATGCGGATATCTAAGTTGAGGTCCGCTGTTTGGTATAACAAATAGCGCAGTCATCTCGACAGAGGAATACTATTCCGTGTTCGCGAAAGGGGGTGATAAGTTTCAGGGTCAAACGGTGTTCGCACTTAAAAGATTCTGGACGTTTGTGTATTAAAACCAGAATGGTACTTTGTAGGCATAGTAGTTAGAAGTAGTCCGCGAACACACAGACATGGGATATAAATATCGAAGTGCCTCCTGAGCTTTACAGACATCATCAAGCAACGGAGAAGAGATCTTATCAATATAATATTGTGTTTTTGTTTTAAATCTTTACCTTACCTATTTTATCGAGACGAGCCTTCCTTGACAGATTCTCCAATCGAAGATTTTGGCCTACATTCCTCAGTTATATACTTGAGTTTGGCGTCCGCTTAACAGAACAATACTAAAGTAATATAATAGTCTATGCGGATAACTGAGGTGAAGACCACTATTTGGTATAACAAATAGCGCAGTCATCTCAACGGAGTAATACAATTCCATATCAGTGAACGGGTGTCAGAAGTTTCAAGGTCGAACAGTGTTCGCACTTTTAATATTCTGGACATTTCTGTATTAAAACTAGAGTGGTACTTCAGTGGAATAGTAGCCAGAAGTACTCTGCGAATACTCAGATGCGGCATATAACTATCAAAGTACCCCCTCAGCTTTACAGACATGATCATGCAATGGAGAAGAGATCTTATCAATATAATATTGTTTCAGGCTTCAAATCTTTACCATACCTATTTTATCGAGATCAGCCTTTCACGACAAATTTTCCGATCAAAGATTTGGCTTATGTCCCTCTGTTATACTAGGGTTCAGCATCTACTTAATATTGCCGCTCTCTACTAATATCCATGTTAATGACTATATGTTGGGTATATGGAAATCTGAGACAAGTGCACAGACTTCACAGTAGTGTACGGTGTACAGACACTTGATTTATCAGAGCTAACACCTCCATCCGGCCCCCTTATAGGACTACCATGTCATTAGTGAGATTTCGAGAGTTGTGTCCCATAACTAAAATGTCACATCAATGTAGTCAACTCCATAATACCATATATATCGCTGCTGTCTGTCCGACTGTATACTGTTCACGGGATATAAGGGAGTCGACCTTTGGCACCATCTGGAAAGTAGAATGGAAGTAATCTGTACAAGGTTCATTGCAGTAATAGGCTTTAAAGTCGGGATTGTGAATCATAGTCTGCAAGTGATGGGATATTTTCGGCGAAATACTCTACAACAATGTGCCAGTAGTGAGGGCTATTAAGGATATACCGTATCCACCCATATCCATCTGAGATTAGCTGTAGATTGGTTGCTTATCTTGACATGACCCCTCTATAGAGGTAGGTGGACCCACGGAAAGTACGTACAGACAGGAAGATCTAGATAAGTTGAAGATCTTTAAGACCCTAACATATCAGGCATGGACTTGAGATTGGCACTAGGTCGCCCAGCATGAAACTGATCACTTTGTGACCAAAGAGACAACTGAAATGATAGTCAAAAAGACTAGTGATAAAATAGTTTATGCGGACAACTAAGTTGAAGACCCCTATTTCATGTAACAAAGAGGGTAGTCATCTCAATGGAGTAATACTATTCCGTAATTGTGAAAATGTGTTAGAAGTTTCAGTGTCAAACGATATTCACACTTATAAGATTCTGGCCATTTGTATATTAAAACCAAGGTAGTACTTTGGACATATATTAGTTAGAAGTAGTCCACGAATACTCAGCTATAGGATATAAATATCGAAGTGCCTTCTAAGCTTTCAAGATATCATCAAGCAATGGAGAAGAGATCTTGTCAATATAATATTATTTCATACTTTGAATCTTTGCTTTTTCTATTTTATCATGACAAGACTTCCTCGACAGATTCTCTGATCAAAGATTTTAGCCTACACCCCTCAGTTATACCAGAGTGTGGCATCTGCCTAACACTATACCAAGGAAGTTAGGACATAGTAATTCAAGACCTACCCGATAGCAATACTAATAAGAGAACAATTGACATGTACTATATCACCTACCATACGCATTTGAGTCGTATTATACATGTTTATTACTTTGCCTTCTAGCCAAAGTATATGGTAGAAATGTACTGCTTTGGTATGCAGGGCTCTTCTCAGGCAGCTAGAAGGATGAAAGGAAAACCTAAGAGAAAAGATCAGGGAAAACGCGAGCCACACACCAGGGGAGTAAAATAGCTAAATAGCTATGTGAAAATCAGCTATAAGCTTAGGTCTGGCACGTCAAGAGAAGGTCTCCAGCCTGAGAACTGGTCTCATGCAATAGTGTATTGATAAAAGGCTGCTTAGTATGTAGACCCAGATTATTAGATCTAATAATTGCTAATTTTTTTATAGAGAGCTTTATGTCCGAAACTACAGGGGCATAGTAACAAATATCTTATTACCTACACCTACCAACAACAATGCCTAAACAAAAAAACCCAGAAAATCTAATCCAGGCTAAGCTTGGGGAATTCGATGCTCCTAAACCAAAGTTCTACAACTCTGCCATGGGGATCGCTTACCTCTATATACATGATAAGCGATACAAAGTTAAAGTCTTATTGGACATGGGATCCAACATATTCCTTATCAATAAGGACCTAGTTGAAATCCTTTGCATTCTTATAGCTTAACATAACAATGCAATTGATATCCTGGGTTTTGTGGAATCATCAGCAGCCTTAGGAGGAAAGTGTTATACCCTACCTATAAATTTGAAAATAGGAAAGAACCAACATATTTCTGAAGTATCATGTGAAGTTGCTAAATCAAGTCATTATAGGATAATAATTCCTTTTAGTTGGTAGCATCGTGAACACCCAGTGTCCTACATAGAAGATGCAGATAATTGGACTTATGCCACAAAAGGATGTGAGAACTACGTAGAAGAAGCTGAAGGAATAGCTGATATATTCAAATACAATGAATTCATCGCTTAGGTTCTTAATAGTCGTCGCATTCACCTAATTGAAATTATTGAAAATACAGGGGAACTCGAAATCATTACCAAAGGAGTTGTTATGATCCCTAACTGGTATCAGTTCTCAGCAAGGGGTAGACAATACTTCTCGTGATCTCTCTCAATGATAGTTCTTAAATCTATATCTATGATAAGATGGGAGAGACTCTTGCGTCTCTGATCCTTATCGCCTATCGTACTCCTTCTTCAACACGACTCTTATCGTAGAGTCCTCATCTCATATGTAGGTATTCATAAAGAGTGTAAAGGTTTTATATTCGTAAAAGCAGAAAGAAATAAGTAAGGAAATAACTTAGAACGAAGCATGAAGAGCTTATCTACTCAGGCTTTTTTTTTTTTTTTANTTTTTTTTTTTTTTAGCATATTCGTACAGGGCCCACACACACACACACACACACGATTCCCCCGCAATCAAGGAATTATAGATCGCATTTTCCCCTTTTTTCTTTTTTTCTTTTTTTTTTTTTTTTATCATCATGTATTCGTTGTTATTTAGGGTACAAGAACTTGCATGCAGCGCTAGCTATGGCATAAACAATCCCCATTCCACCTTCCGCCAGGCCCGACCGTATCCCCAGGACCCTCTGGTATGGGCCTAACCGCACATCTCGCCTTAAAGAAAAACCCATCCCTACCTTGCAAGCGAACTCAGAGAATAGGAGAAGCCTAACTAAGGACAAGGAGGAAAACATAGGAAGGTAACCATCCGGAATAACACAAAAAAAGAACAAAAGAAAAACCACACTATGGATCCCATAAAAACCATGCAAGGTATACACGCTGGCAGCAGAAACCATAGAAGTTATCCCGGAACACGACGCAAGCAAGAAAATGGGCCGCCTGTGGGGGACGCAGAAAGAGTGTGGAGCAGTATGGGTGCAAGCTGAGTATGATTGTAGCAGTAGGGTGCAAGCCAATCCAACCGCGGGAACAGGGTGGAAACCAAGCGCGACTGTGTCAACTCTCGGTAATCGTATTCATGTCTGACTAGGCAGTCCCCAGTGGCAGAAGGCAAGCGTTTTACCGCGTCTCTCAGGTAGTCCCTGGTTCTCCGAGAGATAGCGTGGCTTAGTGGATGGGATACCACTGCTTAAGCCGACCGTGGGAAAAGGCGAGATCAACCCGTGGGCCTGTTGAGGAGTTCTTGCGTACCGCAAACCGTACACCCAGCCATCTGAAGCATGGGAAGCGAACGGTCGCCGACCGTATGGAGGGGCCTCGCTAAGCGAGGAAGCAGGCGAGAACGGGTAGCGCGAAAGGTGTACCGGCACCCAGAGGAAGGAAAGCCCTGATGTCGCAAGAGAGCAGAAGAGGGGAGTAAGGGGAGGAGGGAAATAGCCGTCACTCTTAGGCTGAAGCCATCATGGGAGGAGAGAGAGGGTGGATGGTTCGCGAACTTCAAGCATTGAGGGTCGATTTCAAGCGGAAGGAAAATAGAGGAGACAGATGATGACCTGTGTACTCAGCCTTTTTTTTTCTCTTTTTTTCTTTTTTTTTTTCTTCTTTTTTTTTATCTTCATCTATTCGTTGATTTATGGTACAAGAACTTGCATGCAGCGCTAGCTGTGGCATAAACAAAACCTTGATCTCAAAAGCTCGCAAATAATGAAAGAAATAATCGCACCAAACTATAAAAACCTCCTAAACGTGTCCAATAGCCGACACTAAATCCCTAAGGAAATAAAACAAAAAAGCGCTTAATCACGACGAGAAATATAATCCCTTAGCAACAAGCCAAAAGAAACGTAACAAGTAGGGGGTCGTCCCCTTCAGGGGGCGAAGCCGTGAATTGGTAGACCAGACTCGTCCCCGTCTGGTGGAAGTTGATGGTCCCATGCTGCTGGGGGCATTCCCGGTGGGAAGCCTGTCGCCGTGACGTTGATATATCTGGCGAGGGAGAGGAGAGCAGCTGTGTCAGACCAGAGGGGGCTGTCCTTTCTAACGAAGTGAGCCCGCTGAGGTAGCGCTCACGAGGTTGCCTATGGGATTCGTAGGATAGGATGGCATGGGCGAAGTCCTCCTCTTCCTCCTGGCAGAAGGGGCAGAGGGGGGAGGGGTGCTCAGTGAACCAGGAAGGGTGGGGCGCTAGGTAGCTTTTGCACGAACGCATTTGGTGTATTCTCCATGCCATGAACCTTCCAAGCCCCATGTAGGGATGGGGCGACAGGGACACGGAGTAGGGGTATGTCGGGCGGGGAGGGAACTGATTGTTCCAGTCTTTGACCAAGGCCGACCTAACCTTTAACTTGATCCACCTGTAGGTGGGGGTGCTATCCCTGGCCCGAAGGTCAGCAGGCGGGAGAAGGTCGGGGGAGGCTACCGGAAGAGGGCCGGAGGCCGGAATGAACGGCAGAGTACGGTGCGCAATTGCATCGATGGGGCGCTGCTTTCGTATTTGCAGGGAGGGTACAGGGGATTTCCAGAGGAGAGGAACGTAGACCGAAGACAGGCCCCGCGTGTGGTGTTGGTGGTCGTCAGAGGCCCTGAAGGGGGAGGAGGTCGGGAACGTCGGGTAGAGTCTCGCAGTTGCCGGATTGGCCTCAGGAGGGAGGTAGACAAGCTGTACCGCTGCCAATCTTTGTCGGTGGCGTATCAGAAGAGGCATGGAGGGCAGGAGCGACTCGCAGGCGAGGATGCCAACAGGTGTTGAGAAGAAGCAGTTTGTTACTCATTTCTGGACGGAGCGCCAGAAGACGGACATACGATCGAGGAGGGTAAGGCTTGGGGAGAAGAGATTCGCGCCGTACAGGAGGATCGGGGCGATTAAGGAGGAGGCCAGAGGGTGGCAGAGGAAAGGAGGAAGGCCCTTGCCTGGCCTTCAGAGTCTTTTGATCGTGGTAAAGGCAACTGGGGCCAGTCCAAGCCTTCTCAGGAAGTGGGAGGTGGTACCTTTCGTACCCGAGGTGGAGGCGGGCGCGAACCAATATCCGAGCCAGCTAACTAGCTTGGAGGGGTGGAAGACAAGGTCGTCCAGTAGGACCGGGATCGGGGGGGGGG
>JACCEG010000071.1:439497-458769 GCA_014065205.1 Tuber brumale | reverse complement strand
GAGGAGGGAGATGGCCGTCACTCCTAGGCCGCAGCCATCGTGGGAGGAGAGGGGGGGTGGATGGTTCGTGAGTACCTAGCGTTGAGGGTTGATTTCAATTGCCGGGTGTGTAGAGGAGACGGAGGATGACCTGTGTACTCAGCCTTTTTCTTCTTTTTTTCTTTTTTCTTTTTTTTTATTTTGATTTTTTTTTGTCTTCATGTATTCCTTGATTTATGGTACAAGAACTTGCATGCAGCGCTAGCTATGGCATAAACAAAACCTTAATCTCAAAACGCGCGTGGTAACAAAAGAAACAATCGCACCAAACTATAAAATCCTCCTAGATGTGTCCGATAGCCGACACCAAATCCCTACGGAAATAAAACAAAAAACCGCATGATCATAACGAAAAATAACGTCGCCTTCCAAAGGAAAAACATCCTAAAAGACTAACAGTAAAAAACCGCGGAGCCGTCCCCCTCAGGGGGCGAAACCATGAATTGGAAGCGAGAAGGTTGTATCGTCTTGTACAGACTCCGGGTCCCGCGCTGCCGGGGGCATACCTGGTGGGAAGCCCGTCGCCGTGACATTGATGTACCTGGCGAGGGAGTGGAAAGCGGTGGGGTCGGACCAGAGAGTGCTGTCCCTTTCTACTGAGGTGAGCCCCCGGAGGTGGCGCTCACGAGGTACCTTGCGGGACTCGCAGGACAGGATGGCGTGGGCGAAGTCCTCCTCGCCTTCTTCACAGAGTGGGCAGAGGGGAGAGGGGTCTTCAGTGAACCAGGAGGGGTGGGCAGCTAGGTAACTTTTACGCGGGTGCATCTGGTGTATTCTCCCAGCCATGAACCTTCCAAGCCCCATGAACGGGTGGGGCGCGAGGGACACTGGGTAGGAGTACTGCGGTGGAGGTGGGAACTGATCGTTCCAGTCTTTGACCAATGCCGATCTGACTCTTATCTTAATCGACTTGTAGGAGGGGGTACCATCCTTTATTGGAAGGCAGGAAGGAGGGAGGAGGTCGGGGGAGGCAACCGGCACTGGGCCGGCTGCCGCGATGAATGGGAGCGTCTTATGCGCTATTGCGTCGATTGGGAGGTGTTTCCTTATCGGTGGGGAGGGGACTGGGGACCTCCACAAGAGAGGGGCATAGACCGAGGTCAACCCCCTTGTGTGGTGTCGATGGTCATCAGGGGCCCTGAAGCTGGACGAAGTCGGAAAGGTTGGGTGAAGTCTCGCAGTCGCCGAGTTAGACTCCGGGGGGAGGCAAACAAGCCTCGCTGCCGCCAGTCTTTGTCGGTGGCGTATTAAAAGGGGCATTGGGGGCAGGGCCGACTCGCAGGCAAGGATGCCAACAGGGGTCGAGGAGAAGCAATGCGTCACCCATCTTTGGACAGACCTCCAGAAGACGGACATACGATCGAGGAGGGTGAGGCTCGGAGAGAACAAGTCTACCCCATACAAGAGAATCGGGGCGATCAGGGAGGATGCCAGACGATGGCAGAGGAAAGGGGGGAGGCCGTTACCAGGCCTTGATAGTCTTTTGATCGTCGCGAGGGCACCCTGGGCAAGGCCTAGCCTTCGTACAAAGTGGGAGGTGGTACCTCTAGTACCCGAGGTGGAGGAGGGCTCGAACCAATACCCGACCCAGCGAATTAGTTTGGAGGGGCGGAAGACGAGATCTTCCAGAAGGACCGGGATCGGGGGGGGGGGTATTTTCTGAGAGGGTGTTTGCCCGTGCATCAGCTCCGTTTTCGGGATGGAGAAGGACACACCCAGCCTGCCAGCCTTCCGCTGGAGCGCCTTGGTGATTCCTTGCAGTCTCTGGATGTTCCTACGGTAGGAGCCTGAGGCCACCGTGACAGCAAAGTCGTCCACATAAGAGAGGATGAGGCCCCTGGAGACCGAGAAGTGGAGGGTTGAGACGTAGATAACAAAGAGCAGTGGGGAGATCGGCGATCCTTGGGGGGTTCCTACCGAGATGGGTGAGAAAATCTGGGGTGCCCCCTGGAAAACCAGGCGAAAGGTGCGTCCGTGGAGGAAAGAGCGTATCCATGAGGCTAGATAGGGGTTGACTGCCTTGGTCGCTAGTCTGTTGCAGAGTGTTGGGGCCGATACGTTGTCGAAGCCCCCTTTTATGTCCAGGAAAAGGGTCGCGACTTTTGGTTTTGGCCACATAAACAGTTGAACCTCATGAGAGAGGGTGGCCGCCGCGTCAAAGGTGCTCAGACCAGGGAGGGATCCAGTTTCGTTGGGGGAGAGGAGGCCCAGACAATGCGCCAGGGCGCAGAGGCGGTTTGCCATCACCCTCTCCAGGGTTTTGAAACAGTTTCCAGGAGTACGATGATGCGAAAGGAGGCAGGGGTGTCATACGAGGGTTTCCCAGGTTTGTCCAGCACGATGCCGCTGGCCTTTTTCAGGGAGGCTGGGTGGTGCCCATACCTAACAAGGGGGCCCAGGAGGGAGGTGAGTATGGTTGGGTTTATCAGGTGAACTTTCTTCCAGACGGAGTAGGGTATCTGGTCCGGTCCTGGAGCGGAGGATGAGGAGGACTTCCGAAGGGCCGTTGATATCTCTTCAGCCGACAGCTCCAGGGACGTCCTTAAACTCTTGAAGGATTCTGGGGGGGGGGGAGGACCCCTTCTCGGGAAAGAAGTGTCCTAAAAGTGCCTGGTTTATTTCCTTGGGGGTCTCAGCCCCTGGAATCCAGGGGAACCTGTCCCGGGGTTTGCCAAAAGCGAACCTCTTCGCCGTCCATAGCGTTTGGGGGTTGGCTGTTTCCAGGAAGCTTTTCCAGTGGTCGTTCTTGGCCGTTTTGATGGCCTTGAAGTACAGAAGACTTGCTTCTTTGCATAGTTCCTTGGAAGAAGGTAGGGGGTCCTTGCGGGCTTCTCGCACGGTGGAGTGGAAGGCCTTGCTTTGTGCAGTAAGGTTTGGGGTCCACCAGGGTTTCGACCTATAGGTGGGCCTTTTTTCTGGAGTGTGGCTCTTGAGCTGGGACCTGACCCTGTCCAGGGCCATGTCGAACCAAGCCGAGAGTGTGTGTGGCATAAGGAGAGGGGGAGGGGGGCGGAACACGATCCCCTTTAGCCCTTCCTCCAGAGTGGGCCAGTCTGTCTTTGTCCATGATGGAGAGGGAGGAGGGGGGCGGGCCAGAGGCTGCGACAGTGTTATCAGTATCGGGACATGGTCCGAACCCGATGGGGGAAGGGGCGTACTCCACGATCTGAAGTTGGGCGAGAGGGGTGCGTTCGCAAATGCTAGGTCAATTGCTGATGGGCGGAGAGTTGCGTCAAAGGGAAAATAGGTGAGGGTGCCGGGGCTATTCAGGAGGCAGAATCCTTCACTGGCAGCTTTTTCGAAGAAAGGGGAGGATGCACCGAGGTCTGAAATCGAAAAAAGGTGGGCCAGATCGGCCGCAGGGTGTTGGATGTTGAAGTCTCCAACAACCAGCGTCGGGGAGGTCATAGCAGGAAAAGCAACATCAGGCGAGATAGTTCGTTTGAAGCGGGAGTTATCCCATGTGCTGTAGATGTTTACTACGCGAAACTTGGTAACAAAGGAATCAAAAAAACCAATTGAGGAAAAAAAATCCACAGCCATCCAGTCTCTCGCACCGGAGAAGACAGGGAGGACCGAGAACTGTTGTGTGGATGGCAGATGCAGGTAGCATGCCACTCTGGGCTTGCCACCGTTGGGGCATGGAGGAAGAAAAGGCTTGAAGCCCGCATACACGGGTGGTTTGTTTCTGTAGAGGGGGGGGTCCTGTAGCGCAACGAGGGTAGGGGGGGAATCCAGGAGAGAAAAGGAATTAAAAAGGGAGAGAAACACATCCCCGCTTCCCAAGCAGTTGTGTTGAAGAATGGATATGGGTTTATTGGAGCCCGCCGCCAGCGCGGAACTCACAGGAGAGGTGCGACCAACCATTACACGCCTTCCGGCGTCTCAGGCATGGGGACAGGTGTGGGAGTTGCCTGCCAGGCGGGGTTCGGCAGGGCACCTCCTTGGGGTTTCGGAACGTTTGCGGGGGGACGTGTTGGGGGGCATCCCCACGCCTAGGGCGGGGTGTCTCAAAATTGATGGGGGGTAAGAGGGGTCGTGCACCAGTTGAAGGACCCTCGCCGGAGTCGTTCGTCATGTCCATTCTTTCCTCATCCTGCGATAGAGGGGGTTCCCTGCGGAGAGTAGGGGGGGCGGGTCTCGATGGGCATTCTCTAGCGAAGGCCGGGTGTGGACCTTTGCAGACGGCGCAGAGCGGTTGGGATGTCGGGCAACAGTCAGCGACTGCTCTGAGGTTACCGCCCTTGGGGCAGGTTGGGGTCTGGCACCTATGTGCCTGCTTTCTGTGGGAGAGGGCGCAAATAGGGCAGACCGGGTGGTCGACCTTACACCTTGCAGAGTGATGTCCGTATTCACAACAATTACGGCACTGAGTGAGGCCGTTAGCCGCGTAGGCTCTCTCGATCTTACATCGAGAGGAGTAAAGGTAAGCGTTGCCCAACATTGCGGCGTCATACTCTGGTGCCACAGTGACAACAACCGAGGTTGCCTTCTTCTGGACTCTAGAGTCTCTCTCGGGGTTGAGGTATCGGGCAGAGACGATCTGGACGTTTTTGACGCTTAGTATCGTGTTGGAGAGGGACTGGAAGCGGTCTTCGTCGTCCTCCGGGAGGTACGTGATCGGGAGGGAGTCAACGGCTAGTTGCACCTCGTTCGGTGCAGGGCGGAAGGGGAGCCAGGGGGAAACCTGTGTACTCAGCCTTTTTCTTCCTTTTTTTTTTTTTTATCTTCATGTATTCATTGATTTATGGTACAAGAACTTGCATGCAGGGCTAGCTATGGCATAAACAAAACCTTAATCTCAAGCGTATGCAATAACAAAAGAAACAATCACACCAAACTATAAAATCCTCCTAGTTGTGTCCGATAGCCGACACCAAATCCCTAAGGAAATAAAACAAAAAAAATACAGGATCATAACGAAAAATAAAAACCCCTAGCCCAAATACTAAAGGAAAGACAAAAGGTAAGTAGCTATCCCCCCCTGGGGGCGAAGCCATGAATCGGTAGGACAGACGTTGAAACGCCTGGCGGGAGCGGAGGGTCCCAAGCGGAGGGGGGCATACCAGGTGGGAAACCCGTCGCCGTGACGTTGATGTACCTGGCGAGGGAGTTGAGGGCGTCGGTGCTTGACCAGAGTGGGCTGTCCCTGTCTAACGAAGTGAGCCCCCGGAGGTGGTGCTCACGAGGTTCCTTGCGGGACTCGCATGATAGGATGGCATGGGTGAAGTCCTCCTCCTCCTCCTCGCACAATGGGCAAAGGGGGGAGGGGTCCTCGGTGAACCAGGAGGGGTGGGCCGCTAAGTAGCTCTTGCCCGCGCGCATTTCGTGTATTCTTCCCGCCATGAACCTTCCGAGCCCCATGAAGGGGTGGGGGGATAGGGACACTGGGTAGGGATATGTTGGGGGGGGTGGGAACTGATCGTTCCAATCTTTGACCAGCGCCGATCTAACTTTCAGTTTTACCGATCTGTAGGAGGGGGCTCCGTCCTGGGCCCGGGGGCTTGTCTCTCGGAGGAGGTCGGGGGAGGCCAGAGGTGGTGGGCCAGATGTCGGGATGAACGGGAGAGTGCGGTGCGCGATGGCGTCGATAGGCAGGTGTTTCCTAAGGGGCGGGAAGGGTACAGGGGACTTCCAGAGGAGGAGAGCGTAGACCGAAGTTAAGCCCCTTGTGTGATGCCGGTGGTCGTCGGAGGCCCTAAAGGGTGACGAGGTTGGGAAAGTGGGGTGGAGCCTTGCAGTGGCCGGATTGGCCTCTGGAGGAAGGCAGACAAGTCTTATCGCTGCCAGTCTCTGTTTGTGGCGTATCAGGAGGGGCATGGGGGGAAGGGCCGATTCGCAGGCGAGGACGCCAACCGGTGTCGCGGAGAAACAATTCGTCACCCATCTCTGGAGTGACCTCCAGAAGATGGACATACCATCGAGGAGGGTGAGGCTTGGGGAGAAGAGGTCCGCTCCGTAAAGGAGGATAGGAGCAATCAAGGAGGAGGCCAGTCGGTGGCAAAGGAAGGGGGCAAGGCCCTTACCGGGCCTTGAGAGACGTTTTATCGTTGCGAAGGCACCTTGGGCCAAACCAAGTCTGCGCACAAAGTGGGAGGTGGTGCCCCTTGTTCCCGAGGTGGAGGAGAGTTCGAACCAGTAACCAAGCCAGCGAACTAGCTTCGAGGGGCGGAAGACAAGGTCGTCTGGCAGTACCGGGATTGGGGGAGGGGGGATCTTCTGGGAGGGGGTTTCCCAGTGCATCAGTTCGGTTTTAGGGATCGAGAAGGACACACCTATCCTCCCAGCCTTCCGCTGGAGGACCCTGGTGATACCTTGTAGCCTCTGGATGTTCCTCCGGTACGAGCCTGAGGCAACTGTCACAGCGAAGTCGTCCACATAAGAAAGTATGAGGCCCCTTGGGACCTGGAAGTGGAGGGTCGACACGTAGATCACGAATAGCAGGGGGGAGATCGGGGAGCCTTGAGGGGTACCAACCGAGACAGGTGAGAAACCTGTGTACTCAGCCCTAATGGCCTCCTTATATAGTTGCTCTTCATGCCCTTGTGACTCACTCCTCAAGTCACGCGCCACATATGACTTACAACTGTGAGTCAACTCAAAATATCATAAACTAGTCATATGACCAAAGTGGTCCCATGCACAAAACCCATGACCCCTAAATGAGGTCATGTACGAAACATAACATATCACCATAACCATATCATATGACCGAGGTGGTCATATGTGCGAAACCCATGACCTCTAATGAGGTCATGTACAAAACATAACATACCTATGACTCATAACTATGAGTCATGTGAAAACCTCTTCCTTGCTAAGCCACATTCGTGATACTAGCTCCTCCCTCCCTAAGCCCGAATCCCTTCATGCTTAGAATCTCTCATCTTGCAGGCGGTCCGCAAACCTCCTGTAGCGTTTAAAGCCGTCTGATACTGCACGGCGGCTTCAGCGTACTTCGTGGATCATGGCTCTTCGCCTGAGCCATTCCTTCCGTAGCGCTTCATCTCACTATGCTATCGTGGCGTTGCCAGTGGCCCAGATCATGTCTATCCCTCTTCTTGCTCTGTCGATCGTTTGTTGGTACCTCCTTTCCTGGCTTTCCAGGCGCGCGATCATTTCCTTTTGCCTTTTTGGCTCCTCTTCGGGCCGATCGTTTTCTCTTCGTACCTGCTCAATTGTCCCCCTTAGTTCCTCCTTGGGCACAAAAGTCTTTGTATCCCCCTCCTCCCCATGTTCTATCACCGGAACCTTTTGGGTCGCTTACTTGGCTTCCCATTGGTCTCTTTCATGGTAGTGGCAGTGTCTGCATACCCAGTTCTGCCAGGAGAATTTGTGGTGTGGGGGGCCTGAGGGCGGAGGTAGTGGTTGTGTTGCCCATTCGGCTTGGACCGAGGTGGTTAGTGGCGTCCGCTTTGTCGCTGACTTCTTACTCCGGAAAAAGTTCCTACTTTGTTTTCCTTCTAGGTGCACGGGGCACCCATCGTCCGCACATTCCATCCAGTAATAGACGGCACGGTTTCTTTCACTGTCATTCACTACCTTGGCCCACTCAGCCTCTATGGTCTTCTCCTCTTCCTCTTTCTTGATTTTGTCTTCCTCTTCAGGTGCAGCCCACTTGGCTGCATCGGGGGGAGGGCTCATGGGGCTATCCACGAGCTTGAAGTCATCTTGAGCATCCTCGACGCTCGGTTGATGGCTTCTGTGGGTAGCACTAGTGGAAGAGGATAAGGCCATCTTGAGCATTTGTGAAGTTGGTAGCTGTGTACCAATCTTGATCATGTTCGGGGGAGTAACCGGTCCACTCAGCGCATTACTGAAGGTTACCATAGTGTAAGCGGGAGTGAGTTATTTCTTCGAGTTCAGATTCTGGTTCTCCCTCTAGTTCGATAGCCAGAGGGGGTATAATTGTTTGTGAGGGAAGCTTGTTGTCTTGATAGTGTTCCAAAAGCGAGATGTGAAATGTGTTGTATATCTTCATGGATGGGGGAAGGTTGAGTTTATATGCTTGTTTCCCTATCCTTTCCGATATCTCGAATGGTCCCATGTTCTTGTAATCCAATTTCTTGGATGGTCTCGTCATTTGGATATTTCTTGGCAGTAACCCCACCTTATCACCTTGTTGTAGGTGTGGATCGGGTTTTCTGTGTTGATCGTAATTCTCTTTTTGTCATAATTGTGCTGTCGTCATTTCTGCTCATAGGATGTCGTATAATTGACTCATATCTTCTTTGTCTGTTATCCATCCTTTGGCTGTATGACCTATGGCCTGATATTTTGGGTTGAGACCATAGTTTACGTAGAAGGGTGTCGTCTTAATCATTTCTTGTCTCCCGTTGTTGTATGCAAACTCCGCTATTGGTAATAGCCCGTCCCAGTTCTCTTGCTGATAGTTGATGTAGGCTTGTAAATATTGTTCCAATATGCCATTCGTCCGTTCGGTCTGCCCATCCATTTGCCGGTGGAAGGCCATAGATAGCTTCCTTTTGATTCCAAGTTCTTCTGTTATCTTTTTCCATATTTCTGACGTAAATATGGATCCGCGGTCGGTAATGAAATCTTTCGGTCGCCTCTGTTGTCGAAAGATTTCCTCGAAGAATTGCCATTGCGCACTGTTGCGCTGTTGCATCCATTCCTGTTCGTATAAAAGGACTCATTTTAGTCCCGCGATCCACCAAGACCAGGATTGAGTCATATCCATTGGCCTTAGGTAAATCCGTTATGAAATCCATTGATATGGATGCCCATGGTTTCCCTGGTGCTTCATTGGGTTTTAATAGCCCATACTGTGCGTGTTGTACCCCCTTCATTCTTTGGTACGTATTGCAATTCTTGACGTATTATTTGACTGACTCCCTCAGTCCCGGCCAGTAATATCTTCACGTGATCAGCTCCGTTGTTTTAGCCATTCCTCAGTGTCCTGCTGGTTTGTCATCGTGGTGTTTCTTGATAAGGTTCGCCCTTATCTGTTCGTCTTCTGGTATCCATATCTTTCCATCGTACCACATATAGTCGTCTCTCCATTTGCATAGTCCTAAGTCCACCCCTTTTCTTTCCTGCTCTCCCCTCTCTAGGCTTTTTATTATTTCTTGAAACTCCTTTTTTTCCTCGATCACTTTCCGTGGTTCTCCATAGTCCTCATCCTGGATCTCTGTTGATTCCATCACTTCAAAGTATTCTTTTGGAAGCAGAACTCGGTTTTTCTGCTGGATCCTTGTATCTTCTTTGTCTTGTGGTCGGTCGCTTGCGATCCTTGTTAAGGCATCTCGTTTTCCTCCTTCCTTTCCAGGTCGATATTCGATTTTGAAGCTGTATCTGCCTAGGCTTTCCATCCATCAGATTTGCCTGTTGTTGAGCTCTTTTGTCGTCATGAAGGAAACCAGGTTTTTGTGATCGGTTAGAACTCAGACCTGCCAGTCATTCTTTTGGATGTATCATCTCCACTCCTTAAATACTTGGACTATTGCTAATAGTTCTTTCTTGGCGATATCGTAGTTGCATTTTGCTGGTGTCATTGTTCTTGATTGATAGCACACCGGGCACCATTTCCTGTCTTCGCATTTCTGAGATAAGATTCCGGAGCAGACATATTTCGATGCGTCGGTTTCGATGGTTGTCTCGCTCCGCGGGTCGAAGTGTACCAGTCTCGGTGCTGTCATAAGTTCTGTCTGTATATCGTCATAAGCTTTTTACTCCTTTTCTCCCCATTCCCATTTGACATCCTTCTTGGTTAGGTTATATAGGCGTTTTACGATTCAGCTAAACCCTTCAACAAACCTTCGATAAAAGTTGCAGAATCCCTTGAAGCATAGGACATTTGTTTTGTTGTTTGCTTTTGCCCAGTCCCATATTACTGCTGTTTTGACTGGGTCCACTTGAACTCCATTTCCATTGATGATGAATCTCAGGTATTCCGTTTCCCTCTTGTGGAATCCGCATTTGGATGGTTTGATATTCATACCTGACTTCTGAATTTCGTTCATGATGCTGCGGACATCCTTTCTGTATTGTTCTATGTTTTCTGAATATATGAGTACATCGTCTAGGTAGACGATGCAATATATATCCAGGAATCTGCTGAGTCCCTGGTTGATCCGTCGTTGGAATGATGCTGGTGCGTTAGTTAGGTCAAATGGCATGACCAAGTATTCGTACATTCCGTATCTTGTCGCGCAGATTGTCTTCCTTTCTTCTCTTTCCTTTATCTATATATTGTGATAGGCATCCTTGATGTCTAGTTCCGTGAAGTATTTTGCCGTCCTCAGTCGATCCAATTCCTCGCTGATCAGTGGTAACGGGTATCGGTCCTTCTTTGTTACTGAGTTCAAGGCTCGGTAATCTACACATAGTCTCATTTTTCTGTCTTTCTTTTTAACAAACAGGATCGGTAATCCTGCTGATGCAAACGAGTATCATATCCATCCTCTCTTCATATTCTGTTGAATATATCTTCATAATTCTTCTAACTCCTTTTCCCCCAGGGGGCAAAGGCATTGATAGGGAATCTTCTTCTTTGCTTTCATTTTCGCGTCTTTTTCCACGTGTATTTCATGGTCCACTGCTGGTCTTCTTGGCAGTGGTCGGTCATTTTCTTTTTCATGGAATAGGTTCGTGAATTGGTGGTATTTGTATGGTATTATGTCGTACCACTCCTTCTCTTGTCGTTGTTGCTTTCGTTTTATCACTAGTCCGGTGCTGATATTGATTCGTGTCAATTGCAGTTTCTCTTCTTCTGGATTCCATTTGCAGATCCACGAGCGGTATCCTCTTTTGTATTATCTGCCAAATGCGTGGGCCAATATTTCTCAAATCTGTACCCACTTTTCTTTCTTAGTCTTTGAGCTATCCATGCTACCAAAGCCCTTCGTTCCTCTTTTGGTATCTTGAAGTTCTTGTACTTCGTGTACTTCTTCTGTTTTGATCTTCTCAATGATCACCTGTGTGATCCGGTATCCTTGTCGAATCTCTTGGTCGATATCTCTCAGGTTGACTAGGACCACCTTAACTTCTCCGGTGTAGTTAGCATCGATGACCCCTGCGTTAGTAAGGAGTCGTTTGTTGACTACCAGTCTACTGGATGGTGCTATCTGTCCACAGGTACCAGGAGGTAATCCTATTGCTATTCCAGTTGATATCGTCTCTTGACCCCTTGCTTGGATTGTCTTGTCTTGGTCGGCATATAGGTCGTGCCCTGCCGCTTGTCCGAAACTTTTGGTTAGTCCTAGCGCCTTCTCGTGCAACTTTTTGAATCTGCTTCCTCGATCTGGTTCTTCTTTGTGCTGGTCAAATCGTGCCTTCAGGTTCTCTTCTTGTGCCTCTCTTTCTAGTGTCATGTACACCACTGGCGAACTGTTAAGACATCCTATGGTGCATCAATCGCTAGCGCATGTAATCTTGTTGTCATCACAGTCTATCGTGAGATTGTGTTGTCGTAACCATGGCATCTCCAGAACAAGCTCATAGTTCTTCAGGTTCGCTACCTGGAAGGTTGCCTCTTCCATATGGCTGCTTACGGCTATGGGTACTTGCACATTATAAATTATAGGTCCCATAGTGCTAGGTTTTCCGTCCGCTAGATAAACCTGTCTTTTCTTTCGTGTTGGGATCAGGGGGTAGCCATATTTGTCGCAGATTTCCTTATCGATGAAATCTTCTGTTCTCCGCCAGTCGAGCATGGCATATATCGTAGTGCCTTTCTTTTTCGTGTCATATAATATCGTTTTGATTATGATACGATCTCTTTCCTCCCCCAATAGTACCATATAGTAGTTTGCCATGGTGATCTTTTTCGTTCCATTAGCGTCTGTCCTTGCGATGGTTTTCTTCCCCTTCTTGTCCACCAGAACATCTCTTACTGGGGACCATCTTCTTTTTCTGCTTGGTCCTCCTCTGTGGTTATCTCCCTCCAGTTGGTTCTCTTCAGTTGTTTGATCCAGTTGTTGCCTTGGGTGGGCGTCATTGGTTTTTCTCTATTGTCTGGCCTGTTTCGGCATTCCTGGATTGGATGTCCTTTTCCCCCACACCTCAAGCAGAGATTCTGATCTCTTCGCTTTTTGTATTCCTCATTGGATAGGTTGAGGAGTGGTCATATCTACGCCTTGTTTATTTCCACCTCGCGGTCGATGGTGGGTTCGAAACTTCTTTCGCAGGTCTGTGATGTGGGTCTGAATGTTCTATCCGTATTCCTGGAAGTGGAAATCTCTATTGGCTTCCTGTGTTTTTCCTTCTTTAGGTTTTTCAGGATTGCCAGCCGAGTTTCCTTCTTAAGGACCCATGCTGCCAGTTCGTTGATGGTGGTGGTCTCGGAGTCGAAATGTTCAAATTCCTCCTGTAGCATTTCTGACAAGCCCCCGTACACGTATTGCTATGCTGTTGCATCATCCTGTAGTGCTTCTTTTTGGTGGAGTCTAAACTCGTTCCAGTATTCCTTCATCGAGCGGGACTCTTGCTCCATGTTCATTATGTGGATCCTAGCTGCACCCCTTGGGTCCACTTCTCCAAACTGCTGTTTGATTGCTTCTTTGAATTCTTACCAGCTCCTCCATCCTGTTGGTTTGTTGCCTTTCGTATATGGTGTAAGCCATTTGCTTGCGTTTCCTTGCAGGAGACTTGAAACGTAAACGATCTTTTCCACATCGTATCCTTCTTGCCATCCCGTAGCGTGAAATCAAATTGTTAATTCAGCCATCCAGTTCTAGAGCTGGTATCTGTTTCCTACATATGTCTCTGGTTGTTTGACTTTGGGTCGATGTTGCCTCATCATTTGGAGTAATTGTTCCATTTAGTCGCGGCTGAGTTCTGGGGCTGGGCCTGGCTACTGGCCTGCCCCTTCTCCTCATATGGGTCCCAGTGTCTCAATGCTTTTGTTATCTTCTTCTTCGGAGCTAAACCCCTCGTATGTTGATTGTTCTTCTGGTGTTATCAGACTGGGCGTTCGTCCAAGTTGGGAAACCGTTCCCTGTAATTCTCTCGGTACTTTGGGTAGCTCCAGGGACTGGTCCTCGAAGGTGTAGGCCCTCTGGGTATCGTCTAAGTGTCGCTATAAATGACGCTTTGTAATGTTACGATCCCTAACCAGTGTCAGTTGTCAGCACCGGGTAGACGATACTTCTCTTGTTCTCTCTCAACCATAGTTCTTAGACCTATGTCTACGATAAGGTGGGAGAGACTCTTGTGTCTCTGATCCTTATCGCCGATCATACTCTTTCTTTAACTCGACTCTTATCGTAGAGTCCTCATCTCGTATGTAGGTATTCGTAAAGAGCGTAAAGGTTTTATATTCGTAAAAGCATAAAGTAATAAGTAAGGAAATAACTTGGAACGAAGCGTGAAGAGCCTATCTACTCAGCCTTTTTTATTTTATTTTTATTTTATTTTTTTATCATCATGTATTCATTGTTTACGGTACAAGAACTTGCATGCAGCGCTAGCTATGGCATAAAGAAAACCTCAATCTCAAACTCGCAAGCACAAAAGAAAAACTCGCAACAAAATATAAAATCCTCCTCGAAGTGTCCGATAGCTGACACAAAGTTCCTAAGGAATTAAAGCAGGAAACCACAGAAATCATAATGTAAAATAAAACCCAACCGGAAAACCTAAAACATAGGAAACACAAGGTGGGCCTGAGGCGTAGGGTAAGTGTCGCAACTCAGGGCCTGAAGCCATGAATCGGAAGTCCCATGTCATGGTAGGAGGCAGTTGGGGGGGCGTCCCAGTCTGCGGGCGGCATGCCAGGGGGAAAGCCAGTGGCGGTCACATTGAGGTATCTCGCCAAGGCACGCAGGGAGTCTGAGTCTCACCATAGTGGGCTGTCCCTGCCAACGTCTGTGAGCCCCCGGAGGTGGCGCTCATAGGATTCCTTGCGGGACCCGCAGTGCAGGATGGCATGGACGAAGTCCTTGTCATCCTCCTCGCAGTAAGGGCAAAGAGAAGAGGGGTTTTCGGAGAACCATGAGGGGTGGGCAGCTAGGTAACCTTTACCAGAGCGCATTTGGTGGATCCTTCCCGCAGTGAATCTCCCTAGCCCCATGAATGGGTGGGGCTTGAGGGAAACTCCGAAGGGGTAGTAGGGGGGGGAGGGGGGACTGGGTGGCCCAATCCTTGGCCAGGGCGTTCGGTAGCCGCAACTTGACCGACTGGGAGGATGGGGTCCCCTCTCGCAAGGGGAGCTGCTGGGGGGGGAGGAGGTTGGACGAGGCCACAGGGACAGGGCCCGAGGTGTCAATAAACTGTAGGGTTCGGTGGGCGATAGTGTCGAGCGGGAAGTGTTTGCGTATGGGGGGGCAGGGGGGAGCCGATTTCCAGAGTAGCGGAGCATAAACAGACGAGAGGCCCCTAGTGAAGCGACGATGGTCTTCCTGCGTCTGGAAGGGGGAGGAGGTGGGAAAGGACGGGTGCAGTCTGGCAGTCGCCAGGTTGGCCTCGGGGGGGACGCACACAAGGCGGACAGCAGCTAGCCTCTGGCAGTGGAGAACTAAAAGCGGCAGGGGGGGGAGAGCCGATTCACATGCCAAGATGCCTACTGGGGTTGACGAGAAGCCATTTGTCACCCATCTCAGGACAGTCCTCCAAAAGGTGGACATCCTATCCAGAAGGGTGAGGCGCAGGGAGAAAGGATCCGCTCCATAGAGCAGGATCGGGGAGATGAGGGAGGACGCCAGGCAGTGGCAGAGAAAGGGGGGGAGGCCGTTACCGGGCCTGGACAGTCTTTCAATCGTCGCAAAGGCCCCCTGGGCCAGTGCGAGTCTCCAGGAGAAGTGTGAAGTGGTGCCTCTGGTGCAGGAAGTGGACGAGGGTTCGAACCAGTACCCAAGCGATCGGACCAACTTGGAGGGGCGAAACAGGTTCCCCTCTAATACGACCGGGATCGGGGGGGAGGGACTTTCTGTGTGGGGGTTGTCCAGTCCATGAGCTCTGTCTTCGGGAATGGGAAGGACACGCCTAGCTTGGAAGCCTTTACCGCGAGCACATGGGTAATGCCCTGCAGCCGCTGGACATTCCGGTGGTACGAGCCGGAGGCAACAGTGACCGCGAGATTGTCTACGTAAGAGATGATAAGGCCCCGACTAATTGGGAAATGAAGGGATGATAGGTAGATGACGAATAGAAGGGGGGAAATCTGAGAGCCCAGGGGCATGCCCACCGAGACCGGGGAAAAGACCTGGGGGGCCCCCTGGAAAACCAGGCGGCAGGAGCGGCCGTGGAGGAATGACCTTATCCACGAGACCATGTAGGGATTGACTGCCTTGGTGGCAAGTCTGACACATAGCAGGGGGGCAGAGATGTTGTCGAAGCCACCCTTGATGGCAAGGAAAAGAGTCGAGACCTTTAGTCTGGGGCGCATAAAAAGCTGAACCTTGTGAGCGAGGGTCGCAGCCATATCAAAGGTACTCAGGCCGGGGAGGGAGCCGGTTTGGTGGGGGGACAGGAGGCCCAAAAAGCGCACAAGAGCCGAAAGGCGAGTCGCCATGACCCTCTCGAGGATCTTGGAGACTGTTTCCAGCAGGACAATGATGCGGAATGAGGCTGGTGTGTCATAGGAGGCCTTCCTCGGCTTGTCAAGCACAATGCCATTGGCCATCTTAAGAGCGGGAGGGTGGTGTCCATACTGGATGAGAGGGCCAAGGATAGCTGTCAGGATGCTGGGGTTCAGCGAGTGGACCTTCTTCCAGACAGGGTGGGGGATCTGGTCAGGGCCGGGGGCAGAGGATGATGGGGAGCTTCACAGGGCAGCCCCAATTTCCTCCTCCGACAGAGGTGGAACTTCCCTGAATTCTCGTAGGATGGCCGGCGGGTGGGTGGACTGTTTTTCTGGAAAAAAGTGGGAAAGGAGGGCCTTGGTGATTCCCATAGGACTGTCAGCCCCAGGGATCCAAGGGAACCTGTCTGGGGGCCTGCCAAAGGCGTAGTGCTTCGCAGTCCAGAGTGTCTGTGGGGTAGCTGTTTTGAGGAAGTTGTTCCAGTATTCTGTTTTGGCTTTCTTTATCACTTTGAAGTATCAGAGGCGTGCCTCCTTACACTGCTGCTTGAAATAGGGGAGGGGGTCGAGCCGTGACGACCGAACCGTGGAGTGAAAGGCGGCTCTCTGTGCTGTGAGGTCGGGGGTTCACCAAGGTTTGGACCTATGGGAGGACCTCTTGTCCATGGTATGTACCCTGAGGATGGCCTTCAGTCTGCCGAGAGCAGTGTCGAACCAGGCGGAGAAGGAGTGGGGGGTTGGTAGGGGGGGTGGGGGGTCTATCCTCATGGCTTTGATGTCTCCTTCAAGGGAGAGCCAGTCCATCTTCGTCCACGCCGAGGCAGGGGGGGGTGGCCAACCCAGTGGCTCTGCCAGGGTCAATAGGATTGGGACATGGTCCGAGGCAGTCGAGGGGAGAGGCGGCTTCCACCACTGGAAATTAGGCGCCAGAGCAGTGTTGGCGAAGGATAGGTCTATCACTGAGGGGCATAGTGCAGGATCGAAGAGGAAGTAGGTAAGCGAACGCGGGGTATTCAGAAGGGAAAAACCCACATCGGCAACCCTCTTGAAGAAAGATGTGGAAGTACTGAGATCCGAGAAAGAAAAGAGGCAGGCAGGGTCCGCCAAGGGGTAATGAATATTGAAATCCCCGACGAACAGTGTCGGCATAGCAGTCTGGGAGAAAGCAACCTCAGGAGGGATGGTCCGACGAAAGGGGGAGCCATCCCAGGTGCTGTAGAGGTTCACAATTCTGAACTTGGTAACAAAGGAATCAAAAAAACCAACAGAAGAATGAAAGTCAACAGCCATCTAATCCCTAGCCTCTGAGAAGACTGGGAGGACCGAGAGCTGCTGAGTTGAGGGAAGATGAAGGTAGCAGGCTACTCTTGGCTTGCCACTGTTGGGGCAGAGGGGCAGAAAGGGTTTGAAACCAACAAATGACGGGGGTCTATTTCTGTGTAATGGGGGGTCTTGCAGGGCAACCAGGGTAGGAGAGCAATCCAAAAGAGAAAAAGAATTGAAGAGGAAAAGAAACACATCCCAGCTTCCCAAGCAGTGGTGTTGCAGAACGGATATGGGGTTATGGGAGCCCGCCGCCAGCGCGGAACTCGCAGGAGAGGTGAGACCAGCCATTACACACCTTCCGGCGTCTCAGGCTGGGGGAGAGGAGTGGGAGATTCCTGCCATACGGGATTTGGCAGGGCACCTCCTTGGGGCTTTAGGGCAGGAGCGGGGGACGTGTCGGGGGGGCATCACCACACCTAGGACGGGGTGTCTCAAGAGCGAAGGGGGGCAGGAGTTATCGTGCACCAGTTGAAGGACCCTCGCCGGAGTTGTTCGTCATGTCCATAGCTTCCTCATTCGTCGGTGGAGGGGACCCCCTGCAGGCAGGAGGGGGGAAGGTCTCGATGGGCAACCTCTAGCGAACGCTGGGTGTCGACCTTTGCAGACCGCACACATCGAGGGTGAGGTTGGGCAGCAGTGAACCACAGCTCTGAGGTTACCACCCTTAGGGCAGGTGGAGTTCGGGCACCTATGTGCCTGCTTTCGGTGGGAGAAGGAACAGATTGGACCGACTGGTTGATCAACCTTGCATCTAGCTGAGTGATGTCTGAATTCCCAGCAGTTACGGTACTGAGTGAGTCTATTAGCCGAGTATGCTCTCTCGACCTTGGATCGTGTGGAGAAAAGGTAAGCGTTGCCCAGCATAGTGGCCTCATTTTCAGGCGCAACCATTACAACAACGGAGGTCGCTTTTTTGAAGATCCTGGAGTCTTTGTCGGGATTCAGGTAATGGGCTGAGAGGATTTGAACGTTTTGACGTTCAGGATGGTGTTGCTCAGGGACTGCAAGATGTCGTTGTCGTCCACGGGAAGGTAGGCGATGGGGAGGGAGTATATCGCCAGCTGGACTTCATTGGGGGCAGGACGGAAAGGGAGCCATAGAGCATCCCCAGTTGTGAAGGATTGATTTAACTTGGTGGAGAGAGCATCGTAGTAGGGAGCATAAGCAGTAGAGGGAACGAACAGGGAGAGGACAAGAAGTGCCACTGCCCCCCTGTCGTTGACCCTGGCAGAGAAGGATAGGGGTAGAGTGCAGCCCGCCTCATGAAGGACTGCGGCGGCAATGTCAGTGAAGGAGGCAGCTAGTCGGTCAGACTGGGAGTGTGAGAAGGGGGAAGACCTTGGAGCGAAGAAACGTCTTTCAGCAGCTGGGAGGCTCCAGGGCCCTTTTGAGGGGGCCGGGGGTGCCGGACCAGACGCAACCTGGGCAGCCATGGGGGTATTCTTTGCGTTGCTCGGCTTTCCTGTTTTTTTTCCCGCAGCTGTAGCAGACTGGGCATAGGAGGGGGCGCCGGACTGAGCCGATGCGCGAGGGACAGGATGAAACTCTGGGAGGGGGGGGTACTTCCCCTCCCTGTATGTCAGGGCCTCCCCGGAGCGAGGGAATTTTGCCACATATGCGGCCGGGTCGCCGTACCATTTCTGGTCCTTTGTGCTGTAGCACGGGATGTCCATGTCGCCACTACCCTCATAGAGGGGGGCAAGCTCACTGGCAAGGGTTGCGGTAGGTGGGGACGTGGAGGGCTCTTTACCCTTTCTGGAAGGAGCTGCCCGAGCCGTGTTGGTAGTGGGCGCAGCAGCTGTGGGGCGTTGTGGTGGGGGCTGTTAGTGGTGTGCTGTCTGGAGGAGGGGGGTGGTCAGGCGGGACGCGAGGTCTCTGGCCGACAGCTGAAGGGCAGAAAGTGACGCCGCTGTGGTGTCGGACTGGTTGGGGGGGGGAAGGGGGTATTGGGGTTTGTTCCTATCGGAGAAGGGCTCGTCTACTAGTCCTGAGAGGCAGGCGACCACGAGGGCCAGTTCGTCGATTTGAGTGGAGATCGACCTCGACGCTAGAAGTGAGGTGCAAATGAGGGGAATGATGACTGCCTCTCCGAGGGAGAGCTCGTTGAGTTCTGTTGAACTTATGGGCGGAAAGAGTTGGTTGGAGATTCCTGCATCCGTCGAGGATCGTTCTAGGAGCTCCAGGAGGAGGGGGACATGGGGTTGCACTCCAGACACAGAGGAGTGCTCGGAGGGAGGGAGGGGAATCGTAGCCATTCCCAGTCACGATAGGGAGGCTCCGGCCTGTAAGCCTCTAGGATAGCACAATCGTACGGGCACACCAGACGCTGATGGTGTTCAAAATGAGGAAGAAATGTAGGTGGGGGAAAATAGTGGGAGCGGAGCGCGCCTATCTACTTAGCCTTTTTTTCTTTTTTTTTTTTTTTT
>JACCEG010000071.1:398092-439365 GCA_014065205.1 Tuber brumale | reverse complement strand
AAGAAAAACCCGTCCCTACCTCGCAAGCGAACTCAGAAAATAGGAGAAGCCTAACTAACAAGAAAGCAGGAAAACATAAGAAGGTAAGCGCCCGGAACATCTCAAAAAGAAACAAATGAAAAATCGTACCAGGGATCCCACAACAACCATGCCAGGTATACGCGCTGGCAGCAGAAACCGTAGAAGTTATCCCGGAACGCGACGTAACCGAGAAAAATGGACCGCCTGTGGGGGGGAGGCAGGAGAGGGTGGTGCAGTAGGGTGCAAGCTGCAGGAGGGTGTAGCAGTAGGGTGCAAGCCAATCCAACCGCCAGACCAGGCCGGAAACCAAACGCGACCGTATCAACTCTCGGTAATCGTGTTCGTCTCTGACTAGGCGGTCCCCGTAGCAGAAGGCAAGCGTTTTACTGCGTCTCTCATGTAGTCCCTTGTTATCAGAGAGATAGCGTCAGTAAGGGGATAGGATACCACCGCTTAAGCCAACCGTGGGAAAAGACGAGAGCGACCCGTGGTCCTCTTGTAGAGTTCTCGCGTACCGCAAACCGTGTTCCCAGCCATCTGAACCAAGGGAAGCGAAGGGTCACCGACCGTATGGAGGGGCCTCGCTAAGCGAGGAAAGGGGCGAGAACAGGCAGCACGAAAGGCGTACAGGCACCCAGAGCAAGGAAAGCCCAGACGTCTTGAGAAAGCAGAAGGGGGCAGTGAGGGGAGGGGGCAAATGGCCGTCACTCCTAGGCCGAAGCCATCGTGGGAGGAGAGGGGGGGTGGATGGTTCGTGAACTCCAAGCGTTGAGGGTTGATTTCAAGCGTGAGGAAAATAGAGGAGACGGAGGATGGCCTATCTATTTATCCTTTTTTTTTTTGCTCTTTTTTTTCTTTTTTCTTTTTTATCTTCATGTATTCATTGATTTATGGTACAAGAACTTGCATGCAGCGCTAGCTATGGCATAAACAAAACCTTAATCTCAAAAACTCAGAGCAACAAAGGAAAAATTCACACCAAACTATAAAAACCTCCTAGGTGTGTCCGATAGCCGACACCAAATCCCTACGGAAATAAAACAATAAAACGCGTGATCATGACGAAAAATACAATTCCCCAGCTGACAGCTAAAAAAAAGAAAAAAGCAACAAGTAACGGGGTGTCGTCCTCCGCAGGGGGCGAAACAGTGGATCAGTAGAACAGACACAACCACGCCCGATGGAAGTTGAGGGTCCCTTGATGCTGGGGGCATGCCTGGTGTGAAACCCGTCGCCGTGACATTGATGTATCTAGCGAGGGAGTGGAGGGTGGTGAAATCTGACCAGAAGGGGCTGTCCCTTTCCACCGAAGTGAGGCCGCAGAGGTGGCGCTCACGAGGTTCTTTTCGAGACTTGCAGGACAGGATGGCATGGGCGAAGTCCTCCTCGTCTTCCTCGCAGAAAGGGCAGAGGGGGGGAGGAGTGTTCAGTGAACCAGGAAGGGTGGGCAGCGAGATAGCTTTTGCCCGCACGCATTTGGTGTTTTCTCACCGCCATGAACCTTCCAAGCCCCATGAAAGGGTGGGGCGAAAGGGACACTGGATAGGGGTATGTCGGGGGGGGTGGGAACTGGTTGTTCCAGTCTTTGACTAAGGCCGATCTAACCTTCAACTTGATCGATCTGTAGGAGGGGGTGTCACCCCGGGCCCGGTAACAGTCCGGCGGGAGTAGGTTGCGGGAAGCCACCGGAACAGGGCCGGAGGTCGGGATGAACATGAGGGCGCGGTGTGCAATGGCATCGATCGGGAGGTGTTTTCTTATGGGTGGGGAGGGGACAGGCGATTTCCAGAAAAGGGGAGCATAGACCGAAGTCAGGCCCCGCGTGTGGTGTCGGTGGTCTTCCAAGGCCCTGAAGGGGGACGAAGTGGGGAACATCGGGTGGAGCCGCGCAGTCGCCGGGTTGACCTCTGGCAGGAGGGAGACAAGCCACACTGCCGCTAGTCTCTGTCGGTGGCGTATCAAAAGGGGCATGGGGGGCAGGGCCAACTCGCAAGCGAGGATGCCAATGGGTGTTCAGGAGAAGCAGTTGGTTACCCATCTCTGGACGGATCGCCAGAAGACGGAAATACGGTCGTGGAGGGTAAGGCTTGCGGAGAAGAGGTCCGCTCCGTATAGGAGGATCGGGGCGATCAAGGAGGAAGCCAGACGGTGGCTGAGAAAAGGAGAAAGGCCTTTGCCAGGCCTTGAGAGTCTCTTGATCGTGGCGAAGGCACCTTGGGCTAGTCCAAGTCTTCTCACGAAGTGGGAGGTGGTACCTCTCGTACCTGAAGTGGAGGAGGGCTCGAACCAGTATCCCAGCCAGGGAATCACCTTGATGGGGCGGAAGACAAGGTCGTCCAGCCGGACCGGGATTGGGTGGGGATCTTCTGAGAGGGGGTCTTCCAGTGCATCAGTTCTGTTTTAGGGATCGTGAAGGACACACCTAGCCTGCCAGCCTTCTGTTGGAGGACCCTGGTGATGCCTTGCAGCCTCTGGAAGTTCCTACGGTAAGAGCCCGAGGCCACCATCACGGGGAAGTCATCCACATAGGAGAGGATAAGGCCCCTAGGGACCTGGAAATGGAGGGTTGAGACGTAGATTACGAAGAGCAGGGGGGAGATTGGGGAGCCCTGGGGGGTTCCAACCGAGACCGGCGAGAAGAGTTGAGGTGCCGCCTGGAAGACCAGGTGGCATGTGCAGCCGTGGAAGAAGGACCTTATCCATGAGACGAGATAGGGGTTGACTGCCTTGTTAGCGAGTCTGTTGCATAGCATTGGGGCTGAGACGTTATCGAAGCCTCCATTGATGTCCATGAAGCAGGTCGCGACCTTAAGCTTGGGGCGCATGAACAGCTGGACCTCGTAGGAGAGGGTAGCCGCCGAGTCGAAGGTGCTCAGACCAGGTAGGGAACAAGTCTGGTTGGGGGAGAGTAGGCCCCGGAAGCGAGCCTGGGCTGAAAGCCGGTTTGCCATCACCCTCTCCAGAATCTTTGAAACGGTTTCAAGGAGGACGATGATACGAAATGAAGCAGGAGTGTCATAGGAAGGTTTCCCAGGTTTATCCAGCACGATGCCGCTGGCCTTTTTCAGGGAGGAGGAGTGGTGCCCATACCGAACCAGGGGGCTCAGGAGGGAGGTGAGAATTTTGGGGTTTATCAAGTGGACTCTTTTCCATACAGCCTTTTTTTTTTTTTTTTCATGTATACCTTTGTATTCGTTGTTATTTAGGGTACAAGAACTTGCATGCAATGCTAGCTATGGCATAAACAATCCCCATTCCTCCTTGCAACTGGGCCAACCGTATCCCCAGGACCCTCTGCTATGGGCATAACCGCACATCTCGCCCCAAAGAAAAACCCGCCCCTACCTCGCAAGCGAACTCAGAGAATAGGAGAAGCCTAACTAAGAAGAAAGCAGGAAAACATAAGAAGGTTACCGCCCCGAACATCTCAAAAAGAAACAAATCAAAAAGCGCGCCAAAGATCCCACAACAACCATGCCGGGTATATGCGCGGGCAGCAGAAAACCGTGGAAGTTATCCCGGAACGCGACGCAAACGAGAAAAGTGCACCGCCTGTGGGGGGGAGGCAGGAGAGGGTGGTGCAGTTGGGTGCAAGCCGCAGGAGGGTGTAGCAGTAGGGTGCAAGCCTATCCAACCGCCAGAACAGGCCGGAAACCGAACGCGACGGTGTCAACTCTCGGTAATCGTGTTCGTGTCTGACTGGGCGGTCCCCGCAATAGCAGGCAAGCGTCTTACCGAGTCTCTCATGTAGTCCCTTGTTCTCAGAGAGATAGTGTCACTTAGTGGATGGGATACCATCGCTTAAGCCAACCGAGGGAAAAGGTGAGATCGACCCGTGGGCCTGTTGTAGAGTTCTCGTGTACCACAAACCGTGTTCCCAGCCGCCTGAAGCATGGGAAGCCAACAGTCGCTGACCATATGGAGGGGCCTCGCTAAGCGAGGAAGGGGGCAAGAACGGACAGCGGGAAAGGGATACCGGCACCCAGAGGAAGGAAAGGCCAAACGCCACGAAAGAGCAGCAGCGGGCAGTGAGGGGGGGGGGCAAATGGCCGTCACTCCCTGGCCGAAGCCATCGTGGGAGGAGAGGGGGGGTGGATGGTTCGTGAACTCTAAACGTTGAGGGTTGATTTCAAGCGTGAGGAAAATAGAGGAGATGGAGGATGGCCTATCTACTTAGCCTTTTTTTCTTTTTTTTTCTTTTTCTCTTTTTTTTTATCTTCATGTATTCGTTGATTTATGGTACAAGAACTTGCATGCAGCGCTAGCTATGGCATAAACAAAACCTTAATCTCAAAAGCTCGCAGTAATAAAAGAAACACTCGCACCAAACTATAAAAACCTCCTAAGCGTGTCCGATAGCCAATACCAAATCCCTAAGGAAATAAAACAATAAAGCGCATGATCATGACGAAAAATAAAGTTCCTCAGCACCAAGCTAAGAAAAAAACCACAAAAGAGTAGCCTTCCCCCTCAGGAGGCGAAGCTATGAATCGGTAGAACCGATGCGGTCTCGTCTATTGGAAGCGGATTGTCCCATGCTGCGGGGGGCATTCCTGGTGGGAAGCCCGTCGCCTTGACTCCTATCTGCTTAGCCTTTTTTTTACTTTTTTTTTTTATTTTTTTTTTACTTTTTTTTCTCTTCAATTTTATTCTGTGTTTAAGGTACACCATCTGTATGCACCGCTAGCTATGACCGACAAAAGAAACCTCCACCCCTACTCCAGCCCGAAACAGCCAGAAGAAAAACCGTCAACGAAAGCAAACAGGAAGCGCACTGGCAGACAGGACCGAAACCCGCGGAACGTCACACCCCCTACCCAGCCCCGCGCAGTTGAAAATACTCCCCCACCCCGCAACTTGTAGTATACATAACGGTAAAGACTGTAAAAGAAAGCCACCCGAGCCCCTACGAACAAAAGAAACTCCAAACCCCGACAGTAAAAGCCCAGCCCCACGGCGAGAACCCCCTTAGACAGCCGTAACCCAACCATACAGCCGAAGCCCTAAGCCACCTGCGATAAATGTATCTACGGCCAAAGGGATATACCCGGCAAAGGTGGTGGGAGACCCAATGGAAAGCCCTAGTGGAAGGACAGAACCCGTGGCAGGGCACAGAGACCAGTGCCATCCGGACCGGGAAGCCCGGAGGAGACGCCCGCGGGGCGTCGAGGCGAGGTGGTGTAGCAGTAGGGTGCAAGCCGCGGGAGGCTGCAGCAGTAGGGTGGAAGCCGAGGGAGGCGGCAGCAGTAGGGTGCAAGCCGAGGGAGGCTGCAGCAGTAGGGTGCAAGCCGAGGGAGGCTGCAGCAGTAGGGTGCAAGCCAAGGGAGGCTGCAGTAGTAGGGTGCAAGCCGATCCGACCGTAAGATCAGGAAGGAAACCAAACGCGACCGTATCAACTAACGGAAAACGTATTCGTGTCTGACTAGGCGGTCCTCAGAGGCGGAAGGCAAGCGTTTTACCACGTCTCTCCTGTAGTCCCTTGTTCTACGAAAGATAGTGTCACTTAGTGGATGGGATACTACCGCGTAAGCCGACTGCGAGGAGAAGCGAGATTGACCCGGGAGCCTGTTGGAAAGGTCTCACGTACCGCAAACCGCGTTCCCAGCCGCCTGAAGCATGGGAAGCGAACGGTCGCCGACCCTGAGGAGGGGCCTCGCGAAGCAAGTGGGAAGACAAGAACAGGCAGCAGAAAGGCAGTACCGGAACCCAGAGGACGGAAAGGCCCGACGCGTTACTAAAGCGAAGAAGGGCAGTGGGGGGGGGGATGGCCCTCACTCCTAGGCTGAAGCCATCGTGGGAGGAGAGGGGTGGTGGATGGTTCGTGAAGATGAAGCCCGGAGGGTTGATTTCAATTGAGAGGAAAATGGAGGAGACGGAGGATCGCCTATCTACTTAGCCCTAATGGCCTCCTTATACAGTTGCCCTTCTCACCCTTGTGACTCACTTGTCAAGTCACCTGCCACCTGTGACTCACCACTGTGAGTCAACTCAAAATATCATAAACTAGTCATATGACCAAAGTGGTCATATGCGGAAAACCCATGACCTCTAAATGAGGTCATGTGCAAAACATAACATATTGTCATAACCATATCATATGACTGAAGTGGTGTCACCAATGTGGCTTAGCGAGGAGGAAGTTTTCACATGACTCATAGTTATGAGTCATAGGTATGTTATGTTTTGTACATAATCTCATTAGAGGTCATGGGTTTCGCCCATATGACTACTTTGACCATATGATAAGGTTATAATGATATGTTATATTTCGCACATAACCTCATTTAGAGGTCACGGGTTTTGCGCATGGGACCACTTTGGTCATATGACTGGTTTATGATGTTTTTGAGTTGACTCACAGTTGTGAGTCATATGTGGCACGTGACTTGAGGGATGGGTCACAAGGGCGTGAAGGGCAACTATATATGAGGTCATTAGGAATGAGTAGTTAGGCTCTTCACCCTTCATTCTAAATTATTTCCTTACCTATTACTTTATGCTTTTACGAATATAAAACATTTACGCACTTTACGAATACCTACTTACGAGATGAGGACTCTACTATAAGAGTAGGGTTGAAGAAAGAGTACGATAGGCAATTGGAACTAAAGACATGAGAGTCTCTCCCACCTTATAGTAGGCATCGGTCTAAGAACTATCGTCGAAAGAGCGCGAGAGAAGTATCGTCTACCCGTTGCTGAAAACTAATACAAGTTCGGGATCGTAACATTATAAAGCGTTACCTATAGCGACACTTAGATGATACCAAGACGGACTACACCTTCGCGGATCAGTTCCTGTAGCTCCCTGAAGTAGAGAGCGAACTACAATGAATGCTTTCACAACTTGGACGAATACCAAGTCCAAGAACACTAGAAGAAAGATCAACATACGAGGCGTCTAGCTCTGAAGAAAAAGAGAACAAACAGATGGAGACACCAGGACCGGTAGGAGGAGAAACTGTAGGCCAGGAGCCAGGCCCAGCCCCGGAACTCACATGTGACCAAATGCAACATTTACTCCAAATGCTGGGACAACCGCGACCTAAAGTCAAACGACCGGAGACATATGCAGGAAACTGATACCAGCTCCAGAACTGGATAGCTGAATTAACAATTTACTTCCGCACTACGGGATGGCAAGAAGGACATAATGTGGAAAAAATCGCTTGCGTTGTAAATCTCCTGTGAGGAGATGCAAGCAAATGACTTACACCATATATGGAAGGAAACAAACCAACAGGGTGGAGGAGCAGGGAAGAATTCATGGAAGCAATCTAATAGCAGTTTGGAGAAGTGGACCCCAGGGGTGTGGCCAGGATTCACATAATGAACATGGAACAAGGATCCCGCTCGGTGACAGAATACTGGAACAAGATCAGACTCCACCAAATGGAAGCACTGCTGGACGATGCAACGGCATCGCAATATCTGTAGGCTGGTATGACGGAAAGACTACTGGAGGAATTTGAACACTGCGATGCCGAGACCAATACTCTGGATGAACTAGCAGCATAGACCATCAAGAAGGAAACTTGGCTGGCAATCTTGAAGAACCTAAGGAGGGAAAAGCCCAAGAGAACAAAAGAAGCTTGCACCTTAAGGGACATGGACAGAACATTCAGACCTGCGTCACAGACCTACGAAGGAAGCTGAAAAGCCCACCATCAACCGTGAGGTGGAAATGAACAAGGCTCAGATGCGGCGACCCCCCAACCTATCCCACAAAGAATACAAAAAGTGAAGCGATCAGAATCTCTGCCTGCGGTGTGGGGTAAAGGGACATCAAATTTGGGCATGCCAGAACAGGCCAGATAATGGACAAAAACTGATGACACCTGCCTAAGGCAACAATTTGATCAGACAACAGAAAAGAACCAACTGGCGAGAAATGACCATGGAGGAGGATCAACCGGAAAAACAGAACGGTCTTTAGTAAGAGATGGTCTGGAGGACAAGAAGGGGAGGAAAACCATTGGCAAGGAAAGGACGGACACAAGCGGAAAGAACAAAATCACCATAGCGAACTACTACAAGGCACTACTGGAAGAAGAAGGAGATTATATCACGATCAAAACTGCGCCATACGATACGAAGGGAAAAGGCACTACGATACATGCAATGCTCGACTCGGGGGCAACCAAAGATTTCATCGACAACGAAATCTGCAACAAGTACAACTATTCCCTGACACCAACAAGAAAGAAGAGACAGGTTTATCTAGCGGATGGAAAACCCAGCACTATGGAACCGATAATGTATACAGTGCAAGTACCTTTGACCATAGGCAGCCATAGGAAAGAGGCAACCTTCCAGGTAGCGAACCTGAAGAACTATGAGCTTGTCCTAGGGATGCCATGGTTACGACAACACAATCCCACGATCGACTGGGACAACAACAAGACTACATTCGCTAGTGAACGATGCACGACAAGATGTTGCAATAGTTTCCCGGTGGTGTATACAACACCCAAAAGAGAGGCACAAGAAGCGAACCTGAAGGCACGATTCAACCAACTCAGAGAAGAACCAGATGGGAGAATCATATTCAAGAAGTTATACGAAAAGGCGGTGAGATCAACAAAGGGCTCCAGACAAGTGCCAGGTCATGACCTATATGCCGACCAAGACAAGACGATCCAAGCAAGGTGTCAAGAGACGATATCAACAGGAATAGCGATAGGATTACCTCCTGGTACCTATGGATGGATAGCACTACACAGTGGACTAGCTGTCAACAAACGACTCATTACCAACGCAGGGGTCATCGATGCCGAATATTCGGGAGAAATCAAGGTGGTCCTAGCCAACCTGGGAGATACCCATCAAGAAATCTGACCAAGAGATCGGATAGCACAGTTGATCATTGAGAAAATCAACAAAGAAGACCTGCATGAAGTACGAGAACTTCATAACACGATGAGAGGAGTGAAAGGCTTTAGAAGCACGGATAGCTCAAAGATCAAGAATGAAGAATCGGCACAGATTCGAGAAATATCGGCCAATGCATTTAGACGATATTACAAGAGAGGAGACCTTACAGGGATCCTCAAGTGGAACCAATAAGAAGAAAAGCAGGAATTGGCGCGAATCAATATCACCACCGAACTGGCAATACGACAAAAACAACAACGAAAAGAAAAGGAGTGGTACAATATAATACCACAAGAATACCATCAGTTCACGAATCTGTTCCAGGAAAAAGAAGTGGACCGACCATAGCCAAGGAGGCTTCGAGTGGATCACGAGATCCACATTGAAAATGACGAGAAAATGAAACCCAAGAAAAAGGTTTCCTTATCAAAGCCTCTACCCACTAGGGGAAAAGGAGTTGGAAGAATTACGCAGATATATTCAACAGAATATGAAGAGAAAATGGATACGACACTTATTCGCATCCGCAGGGTCACCCATCCTGTTCGTTAAGAAAAATGATGGAAAAATTAGACCTTGTGTGGATTACCGAACCCGCAACTCAGTAACAAAGAAGGATCGAAACCCACTGCCACTTATCGGGGAAGCACTAGATCGATTGAGAACAGCAAAATACTTCACCAAATTGGATATCAAGGACGCCTACCACAACATATGAATAAAGGAAGGAGACGAATGGAAGACAACTTTTGCAACAAGGTACGGAATGTACGAATATTTGGTTATGACATTTGGTCTGACCAATGCGCAGGCATCATTCCAGCGATGGATCAACCAGGTACTCAAACAAGTTCCTGGATATATGCTGCATCGTCTATCTGGACGATGTACTCATATATTCGGAAAATCTGGAACAACACATAAAGGAGGTTAGCAACATAATGGGTGAAATACAGAAATCGGGAATGAAAATCAAACCATCCAAATGCAAGTTCCACCAAAGGGAAACTGAGTACCTAGGATTTATCATAAACGGAAATGGAGTCCAAGTGGACCCTGTCAAAACAGCGGCCATATGAGACTGGGTGAAGCCGAATAACCAAACCGACATCCTATGCTTTATCAGATTCTGCAACTTTTACCACAGATTTATCGAAGGATTCAGCAGGATGGTGAAACTCTTGTACAACCTAACGAAGAAGGATGTCAAATGGGATTGGGGAGAAAAGGAGCAAAAAGCATATGACGACATACGAACCAAACTCACAACAGCACTAATACTGATGCACTTCAATCTACAAAAAGAAATGACAATCGAGACAGACGCATCGAAATATGGGTACTCGGGGATCTCATCCCAGAAATGCGAAGATGGGAAATGGCGCCCAATGTGCTATCGATCGAAAACAATAACACTGGCCGAATGGAATTATGACGTGGCCAACAAAGAACTATTGGCTATAGTTCAAGCACTCAAAGAATGGAGAAGATACCTGCAGAACAATGACCATCAGGTTAGAGTTCTCACAGACCAAATGAACCTAGTTCCCTTCATGACAACAAAGGAACTCAACGATAGGTAAATCCGGTGGATGGAAAGCCTAAGCAAATACAACTTCAAAATTGAATACCGACCAGGAAAAGAAGAAGGAAAACCTGGCGCCTTAACCAGGATCGCAAGTGACAAACCACAAGACAAACAAGACGAAAGGATCAAGCAGAAAAATCGAGTTCTGCTTCCAAAGGAATACTGCGAAGCCGTGGAGTCGCCAGAGATATAGGATGAGGATGACGAAGAATTGGTGAAAGCAATCAAGGAAGACAAAAAGTTTCAAGAAATAAAGGGGAGCCTGGAAAGGGGGGACAAAGAAAGAAAAGGGGTGGCCTTGGGCCTCTGTGAATGGAAAGACCACTATCTGTGGTACGACGGAAAGATATGGATACCAGAAGACAAGAAGATAAGGACGAACCTTATCAAGAAACACCACGACGATAAACTGGCCGGACACAGAGAAAAGGCTAAAACAATGGAGCTGGTCAAGTGAAGATATTACAGGCCAGGACTGAGGGAGTCAGTCAAACAATACGTCAAAAATTGCGATATATACCAGAGAACGAAAGTGGTACGACATGCACCATACGGGCTATTGAAACGCAACAAAACATCAGGAAATCCGTGGGCATCTATATCGCTAGATTTCGTAACGGATTTAGCTAAGGCAAATGGATATGACTCAATCTTGGTCGTGGGAGATTGCCAGACCAAAATGAGTCATTTTATACCAAGCCGAATAAATGTGACAACATGACAGTTTGAAACAACATTTGTCAAGGAAATCTTTCGACTACACGGACTACCGAAAGACATCATTACCGACCGAGGATCCATATTCGCGTCAGAAATATGGAAAATGATAACCGAAGAACTTGGAATCAAAAGGAAGCGATCTACGGCCTTCCACCCACAAATGGATAGGCAGACCGAACAAACGAACGGTATATTGGAACAATATTTACGAGACTATGTTAACTATCAGCATGATAACTGGGACGAGCTATTGCCAATAGCAGAGTTTGCATACAACAACGGAAGACAAGAAACAATTAAGACAACATCCTTCTACGCAAACTACAGTCACGACCCAGAATATCAGGCCATAGGTCATACGACTAAAGGACTGATAATGGACAAAGAAGATATGTGTCAATTACACAACATCCTAAGAGCAGAAATGACGACACCACAATTACGACAAAAAGAGAATTACGATCAACACAGAAAACCCAATCCACACCTACAACAAGGCGATAATGTGTGGTTACTACCAAGAAATATATGAACAATGAGACCATCCAAGAAATTGGATTATAAGAAAATTGGACCATTCGAGATATCGTAAAGGATAGAGACATGAGCATATAAACTTGACCTCCTCCGTCCATAAAGATACACAACATATTCCACATCTGGCTTTTCGAACTCTACCAAGACAATAAGCTTCTTTCACAAACAATGACACTTCATCCACCTATCGAACTAGGCGGAGAACCTGAATACAAACTCGACGAAATAATCCACTCTCGCTTGCACTACGGTAACCTGCAATACCGTGCTAAGTGGACTGTCTCTTCCCCCGAACATGATCAAGAGTGCTACCCAGCTACCAACTACGCAAATGCTCAAGATGCCCTCATCCTCTTCCACCAACGCTACCCACAGAAGCCGTTAGCTGAGCATCAAGGGTGCTCCAGACTACTTCGAGCTCGTGGTTAGCCCCACAAGCCCTCCACCGGACGCAGCCAAGTGGGCTACAGCCAAAGAAGAAGTCAGAGTCAAGAAGGAGGAAGAGGAGAAGACTATTGAGGCCGATTGGGCCAAGGTGGTCAACGACAATGAAAGAAACCATGCCGTCTATCACTGGACGACATGCACGGACGATGGGTGCCCTGTGCACCTAGATGGAAAACAAAGAAGCAACTTCTTCCCAAGTAAGAAGTCAGCGACATGTAGGTCACTACCAAATACATCAAGCCAAGCCAAGTGGGCGACACAGCTCCAGCCTCCGCCCACTGGCCCCTCACACTATAAGATCTCCTGGCAGAACTGTGCATGCAGAAACTGTGTCTACCATCGAAGGCAACAATGGGAAGCTAAGCAGGAGAGGTGAAAGGTTTAGAGGACGGAACCTGAGGAGGCGGGGGATACAAAAACCTCTGTATCCAAGGAAGAACTGCACCAGATGGTTGAACGATTGCAATGAATGAGGGATCGGCTAGAGGAGGAAACAAAAAGACAACGAGCAACGATTGCCCAGTTAGAGGCCAAAAGTGGAACACTCTCGCAAACGATCAGCGGCACAATGAGAGGAATGGCAATAGTGCGGGCCAGCTACAATGAAAGGACAGAATAAGCGGATGAAGACTTGCCGAAGGAAAGGCTCAAGCGAAGCGCCATTATTGACGAGGTGCAAGGATACTGCCGGGAAGTAGCCAACCATTCCAAACACTTCAGGAGGCTGGCAGACCACCTCTACAATGAAAGGTTCTAAGCTTGAAGGGACCTGACCTTAGGGAGGGAGGAGCTAATGTTACGAATGTGGCTTAGCGAGGAAGAAGTTTTCACATGACTCATAGTTATGAGTCATAGGTATGTTATGCTTTGTACATAACCTCATTAGAGGTCATGGGTTTTGCACATATGACCACTTTGGCCATATGATAAGGTTATAATGATATGTGATGTTTCACACATGACCTGATTTAGAGGTCATGGGTTTTGCGCATGTGACCACTTTGGTCATATGACTAGTTTATGATGTTTTTGAGTTGACTCACAGTTGTGAGTCATATGTGGCGCGTGACTTGAGGGATGAGTCAAAAGGACGTGAAGGGCAACTATATAAGAGGTCATTAGGACCGAGTAGATAGGCTCTTCATGCTTCATTCTAAGTTATTTCCTTACTTATTACTTTATCCTTTTACGAATATAAAACCTTTCCGCTCTTTACGAATACCTACTTACGAGATGAGAACTCTACTGTGAGAGTAGAGTTGAAGAAAGAGTACGATAGGCGATAGGGACTTGAGACACGAGAGTCTCTCCCACCTTATCACAGGCATCGACCTAAGAACTATCGTCCAAAGAGAACGAGAGAAGTATCGCCAACCCCTTGCTGAGAACTAATACGAGTTAGGGATCGTAACATGTAATCATATGTGCGAAACCCATGCCCTCTAATGAGGTCATGTGCGAAACATAACGTACCTATGACTCATAACTATGAGTCATGTGAAAACCTCTTCATTGCTAAGCCACATTCATGACAATATGTTAATGTATTTACGGGTCTTCGATTTATTTAGGTCTTCCTGTCCGAGCCTGCTTTCACTTGGCCCACTTAGCACTATAGAGTGGTCTTATTACTAGTACTAACTAACCTACAGCTGATCTCAGAAGGATATGGGTATATTCGATATATCATCGATAGTCTCCACCACTGGGATATCATCTTTGTGCATTCTACCGCCGGTATCCTACCATCCTCGGCTTATAATTACAAAGACTAATCTTGAAGCCTATTATCTCAATATGCTTCCTATTGATTTCTTCCATTACACTTCCCTGATGTTGCCAAAGGTCCCCTCTCGTATACTCTGTGTCAGCATCTAGTCTGAGAGATGGCAGTGACATCTAGGGTGTTATGAAGCTGGCTTCATTGATGTGACATTTTAGTTATATGATGTAGCTCTTAAAATCTTGCTAATGATGTGCGGGCCCTATTAGAGGACCGGAGGATGGTGTTGGCTTTCAGAAAATAGAGGGTCTGTATACTGTTATCCTACTGCGAGGTCCGCGCCCTTATTGTCTGACATTTCCATAGGCCTCACAGGCTTCCAGGTGATGCGTAGAACTTCGTACTGTTGACTCCTGGGTCATGTGAGCATGTGGACTATCCTCTCTTTCGGTCAAGACTCTCCATATATTGATTCCTCGTGTTCAATCTCTCAAGTCACTTATGGGGTCCTTTCACTTGGACCCTACTTGCTTCGATCTTGAAAGGAGACACTTGCTTGTGCCGCTTTGATCTATTTTACTTTCGATTCACGTAGTTGCATACAGACTACCCGACTCCCCTTGTAGCTGGTACTCAATACACTCTAGCCAAATGGGGTTCCCATTTCGATTTCAGTCTCATATGGACACTGACTACCCAAACTCCATTGCCATTGGTGCCTGTGAACTAACCTGGGTCAGTTCTTTGTCATCCACCAACTCCTAGATCCTATTTGTTCAGGCTAGTTACCGGATGGTAGTGACTCTGCATGCTAATTTAGACTTTATGATAGTCAATCTTGCATGACGGATTCCCATTTTTATAGGCCTTGAGCTGAATGTGGCCTCTGATGTATGGACGTCTTCCTAATATGCTTGATAACTGTGGTGTTTCTTCCCACAACATGTGCAATTCTTGTCCTGCCTGTGAGTTTCTATTACACTTCGCTGGATGCCAGTATGAGCCTGGTCAAAGTTTGTGTGAGTTGCTTTCATCACATTTTCTGACTTCTTTTTTGGCCTTTTTGGCTCCTTGTCCTATTTCCGCTGTAGTAGTGGGGCTTTACCTCCTGTGATATAAGCTTTGTTAGACCCTTGTCCCATTTGTTCAGAGTCTCATTAGTCTTTTCTTTTGACTTCTTGGACTTATCTCAATTTGGGTAGTTGGTCTCTTGCCAGCTTTTTTCTTGTATGCAACACTTCTTCTAACCAACCAACTAATGTTAATGCTACCTCCATTCTTGATCTCTGTTGTATTGTAATGCCGATAATCTGAGTACTATCTGTTCTGGAAGTTTGTTTTCGACTTGCTTCTGCTAGGACACTCCTGTCATGCCTGCTGTAATATTGAGGTTGTGCTTGAATGTCAAGAACAGCTCAACATTGCCTTCATACTTGACTAGCTTCATATTTTGAAGTGCTTGTCTCTTGGCTTCTACCGAGGTGAACTGCTTGATCATATCATGTTCAAATCGTATCCTTGTAGCCAGCTCTAGCTGTTGTGTTTCCCCCTGCAGTTTGTCTATAGCCTTCCTATACTAAATGGTATAAGGAAAGACTATATCTCCCTTTATACGATTGGGCATGTAGATGACTAGTTCATGGGCATTATTCCTGATATCCATATTTCTTGCAAATTAGTCACTACAGTGTATAATCTAGACGTATATGTCTTGTTGGGATTTGGCCTCAAAAATGGACGGCGGTTTTGATGGTTACTTAATGTTTAGCGCCATCATAATGGTAAGTGTTTCTGCCATACCAGACTGTTCTAATATTTGTCCTTAGTGACTATGGCTTGGACTTTCTCTCCTTCTTCCTCTTTCCTCTTCATCATCATCATTGTCGCTAGGATCATCTGTGTCTCCTCCTTGGGCCCCTGAGGGAGTTTCCTCAGCAGCTTTATTACCCTTTCCTCTATCTTTTCGGAATGGTGGAGAATAATATTCGACATCATTCTCCTCTCAGACAATGGGTAAGTGTATCGGTCTAGAAGTACCTTGCTCGAGTACTATAGCTAGTATATTAGTTAAAGATGCCATTAATACCCTTATGGTATTATTTGTCTCTTCTCCTTGTTGTTATTATAGGGTTTTGAGTTCTCAGACCTCCTTTTGGTGAACCATTTGGTCTTAGCACCGGGAATTGAAAGCACGGTTAACATCCATTTCTCAATTGATGCTTTGCAAATAAAATTCTCAGAATTCCGTTCCTAGGCTAGTGACTATTTGTTCCAGGGTTTGATCCCAGGCTAATACCTCCTCACTATATTGCCCGTGGCTTCCATGTAACCTCATGGTTACTTCTTCATATTCTTGTTGATACTTGTCTTGTGCGTCTATCTTCATTGCTACTTTCTGCAGCGTTTCCAGTTGCATATTCTTGACCCCCTGCTCCACACCTACTAGGGGCATGAACAAGACTGCGATGTCATCGTCATAGACAACTTATTCTTCTGCAATATGCTGTTGTACTTTAAGTAGATTTAAAGTATTATCTTGGCTGACCTCCTTCATATGTTTGAAGGCAATGTTGACTTAGTTGAGTAATATGTGTATATCTGGTCTAATTCGACCCAAGGTTATTCTCAGATGACTAGCTAACTTAGCTAGGTGTGCAGCTTGGTTTCCAGGCTATGGTGTCAATTATCTTGATATAGGGTGAATACTAGCTACACTGAATGATCGTGACATCTTGTGATTATCTGATAACATTCAAAATCACATTGGCAGGGAAGGTGCCTGACTACAGTATTGGAGATTACTCGAGGATAAGACTTGAGTAGACTGACTGGCAGTGCTATCTTCTGAGATATCTGGCTGAGTATTCATAAGTTCTCCTCCTGTTATCTGTTTTGGTCATCCTCCTCTTTACTTAAAAGGTTTATCCATATCCTGGATTAAAGCAAATTTTATCAATGTCTTTATTGGGTCTTGTACTTTGTGCCAGAATTCTCATTCATTTTTAAAAGATTTTATGAACTTTAGGGGTGGAAAACGCTTTAATAAGTATTCCGTTGGAGATGGTACAAAAGGATTAAAGCAATCGAATTTTGGATTTAGAACCCAGATCTCTTTTTTCTGCAGGTTCAAAATGTAGTTGTAGTACATAACTGGGTTGAATTGATCTCTTGTTGGGATCCTGAAAGGTATTGGGAACCTCGAGGGTTCAGAGGTTTTGTTGAAATTAATTTCGAGCAGCTCTGTACTGACTATTTCTTCAAATAAAGAAATACAAATATGAGAGTGAGATGCTTTGAAAATGTAATCGAAGTATGAGCTGAGGGTAGAGTTGAAGTGAACTTGTAGTTTATATAGTGAGCCTTGGTAACAGGAGAACTATGAATATATTGTTAGATAGACCCCAAACTCTAGTATAACTGGGAGACATAGACCAAAATCTTTGGATTGGAGAATCTGTCGAGGAAAGATCATCTCCATAAAATTAGGTAAGCTAAAGATTTAAAATATAGAAAAATACCATATTGATCAGATCTCTTCTCCATTGCGTGAGGATATGCATAAAGCTTACAAGGGACATGAATATTTATATACTGCATTTGAGTATTCGGGGACTACTTCTACCTACTATGCCCCCGAAGTACCACTTTGGTTTTAGTATGCAAACATCTAGAATGTTATATGTGCGAACACTGTTTGACCCTGAAACATATCATACCCTTTCACGGTTACGGAATTGTATTCCTCCATTGAGATGACTGCGCTACTGGTTATAGTAAACAGCAGCCTTCAATATCGTTATTCGGATAGACTATTAGATTACTTTTGTCTTGTTAACTATCGTTCCAGTTGTCTCCTCGGTCTTAAAGTAATCAGTTTCATGCTGGGCTACCCAGTACTAATTGGAAGTCCTGGCCCGATATGTCAGCATCTTACATGTCTTCGACTTATCTAGATCTTCCTGTCTGAGCATGCTTCTCCTTGGTCTGCCTGCCTCTGTAGATGAGTCCTATTACTAGTACCAACTAACCTATAGCTGATCTCAAAAGAGTATGGGTAGATTCGGTATGTCCTTAATAGCACCACTACTGGGACATCATCTTAGAGTATTTTGCCGAGAATGTCCTGTCACCTTCTGGCCATAACTAGGAAGCCTAATCTTGAAGCCTATTATCTCAATGTACCTTCTATGGACTTCTTCCATTCCGATTCCCAGATGTCAAGAAAGGACCTCTCTACTACAACCTGCGAACAGCATGCGGTCAGACAGACAGCGGCAACCTATATGGTGTTATAAGGTGGGCTTCCTTGATGTGACCCTTTAGTCATGGGACACAACTCTCAAAATCTCACAAATGAGGTCCAGGCCCCAGAATAGAGCCAGAGGAAGTGTTGGCTCCAGTCAATCGAGGGTCTGTGCGCAGTTACCCTACTGTGAGGTCTGTGCACCTGTCTCTGATTTTCATATGCCTAATAAATAGTCAAACTATTGCATGACTGCTCCTCAGATTTCAATGAGTACTGAATTACAAGTAGCTAATGCAGCATCATAGAGACCAGCAGCTCATGTGCAAGTTCCCTGTGGCAGGGCCTCTAGTACTCCTCCATTTCTGTCATGCCACATTCCATGATTTTTATTACCCCTAGGCAGCTGGAGTGCTCGTTTATCTGATATTGGAAGTGCTAGTCCAGTCAGTTGCCTGGATACATCCCTCTCAGAAAACTGATTACTAGTGGGCAATTCCTAGCGCAATTTACTGGCAGGTGCAGAAATGGCTATAGTAGAGTTTACCAAGTACCTCATTCTGCAATACATGCTGTTCGAGGACCTACTACTGGATGTCATTGTTTTGACTAACTGAGTACTCAAAATCAGGGATGTCATCATCGTGTAGGATGAAGAGATAGAATATGTTAGAATGTCAGAGCAGTGCATAAATTTGGTATGTTGACTCTGGCAGGCTTGATGCCATATAGCGTGTGGTACTTACATAGAAAGCTATGTCAAAAGCACTTAGGTATATGGTCACAATTTGTATACCATGTGAAGAATCATATTATAAGGTTATACGAACTGCCTGATGATATGACAGCCACAGTATATAAAGTGGAATATCTTCTCGACCTGGATAGGTTTATGTGTAAGACAAAAGGGCTGGAGGTTTGTTTCTACCAGATAACTACCACATAATGACTAGAACTAATTAAGGTTGAACATGATGCAGAACCTAGGCTTTAGCTGTCCTACGCCACCAATTCTAGAGGTGATTTATGATAAGTATTTCATGGGAAAAACAATACATAAGATAATAGATTCTGAATTTCTTGGATGGATCAATGATACTATAATCTGCTTGATATGGACCATGATCTGTCACATACTACATGCATGAAAATCAGAAATATATTATGAGTTGTAGGACTTCAAGCTAGAGGAAGTAGGAAGTAGGACTAGTCAATTGTTGTAACAGATTATTGGCAACCAAGCTGCTAACTTATTACCAGACACAAAAGACCTTTTTCCATGACAGAAACAGACTTAGGCCAAGTGCCCACTTGACATCCTAGACATAATTTTGGAGTACATTCATGATACTATACAGAATGAAGTACATCAAGTTCACGGGATGCAGCAAGACTGTTGTAAAGAATATAGTGATAATTGGCTGGCCGTAAAGCAAGAGCTCATGAGCCAGCCATCTAACAAGACTGCTGTGAAATGGTCTGTCTGACTATTGACTAACTAATGTTGGTTGGTCATAAAGTAAAACTGATGGGAGCAGAATGAATTGCAGCAATAGGACACATTGTTTGATTGTAGCTAGACATCGATTATATGCGTGCTGGCATTTCCAAACTCAGATACTCAGAGTCTAAAAGATTTAAGGGAGTGAAGGGTAAGGCTAATAGCTAGAAGCCATGTGAGCACTTCTCTGACTAGTCACCTCTCACTCAGCTTTAAGGAGTCTCGAGAATACTAAATAGTAGAGATAGTGATTAGTGAACGACAGTCTAAGGTGGAAGGGTGGTTGTCACATGGGAGTATTGGTGATGGGGAAATTGATAGGAATTTGGAGCATGTAAAGATAGAAAGTAATAGATTTAATTGCTCGAACTGCAATGTAATATGTACTTTAAGAGTAAGGAATGGTCAGTGTGAGATGTGAGATGCAGGATGTGATTAGGTACAGAAACAATAAAAAGGGCTGTCACCAGAATATCATAATAATTACAAGTTAATAAGATAATAAGTAAACTATCAGGACAATAACTAGCGAATATGAGAATAAAGTGTATATGATAGGGGCGGTGTCCACAATAATTTACTATTCATTAAAGGCTATCTGGAGGAGGTCAAAACATGATATACTAGTGACAGAATAAGATGAAAGGGTCCTAGTGAAGGCAGAAACTATTAAAAATAGTAAGCCAATGTCTGGGTGATAGGAGCAGTAGTAGAAAGAATTAGAATGTAGGACTGGATACCCACTGATATAGGAATGAGTTGCTGGTAGTTAGTATATCTTACATGAAAAAGATAAGGGTGGGTATGTGTTAGGCAGAAGCTGAACTCTAGTATAACTGAGGGATATAGGCCAAAATCTTTGATCAGAGAATCCTTCGAGGAAGGCTCATCGCAATAAATAGGTAAGGTAAAGATTTATAATATAAGCAAAGTTTATATTGATAAAATCTCTTCTACATTGCTTGATGATATCTGTAAAGCTGGAGAGGCACCTCAATATTTACATCTCACATCTGAGTATTCAAGGACTACTTCTAACTACTATGCCTCTGAAGTACCACACTGATTTTACTACGCAAACATCCAGAATCTTATAAGTGCGAACACTTTTTGACCCAGAAACATCTCAGACCCTTTCACAGTGTAGGAATAGTATTCCTTCATTGAAATGATTGACCTATTTGTTATACAAAATAGCGATCTTCAACTTAGTTGTCTGTATAAACTAATATATTACTTCAGTCTGATTGACTATCGTTCCAGTAGGTTTTTCAGTCATGAAGTGATCAGTTTCATGTCGGGCCACCTAGTGCCAATCGCAAGTCCACGTCCAACATGTCAACATCTTATGGGTCTTTAACTTATCTAGGTCTTCCTGTCTGAGCGTGCTTCCTCTTTGTCTGCCTGACTCTGTGGAAGGGTCTTATTACTAGCACCAACTAACTTACAGCTGATCTTAAAAGGATATGGGTGAATTTGGTATATTCTCAATAGCTTCCACTACTAGGACATCTCCTTAGAGACTTTTACCTAAAATGTCTGGTCACTTTCGGCCCATAATTAGGAAGCCTAACCTTGAAGTGTACTATCTCAATGCACCTGTGACTATGTTACTCAGTTTTACTTCTCAGATGTAACTAAAGGTCCCCTCTCATATATCCCGTGAACAACATGCAGTCATACAGATGGTGGCACGGTATATAGTATTATGAAGTGGGCTTCATTGATGTGACATTTCAGTTATAGGATACAACTCTTCAAAATATTGCCAATGATGTGCAGGCCACATAAGGGGGCCGGAAGAGGATGTTGGCTTTCCGGAAAATCGACAGTCTGTGCGCAGTTACCCTACTGTGAGGTATGTGCACTTTGTCTCAGATTTCCTTATATCTAACATCAGCTCTCTCCTACTAGGCTTCACCTCAAATGCCATTATAACTTTATCTCTATGTACATTTCAGGACTCTGTTTGGTCAGGTTAAAAAACCTCCTGCATTTACTTAGCCATGGTAGGAAAACCTTTATCTCAGTATCTTACTTCTGTCTTTTCCGGCATGTCCAGGTTTTTGCTATGAAAACTCCCAACAAACTTTCCTACATTTTCCATGTATATTGCTAGCTCCCAGGTATGTTCATCTTCAGAACACTATAGCTATTGCGTGAAGTACCACAGCTCACACTTCTCTTAGTAGCGACTGCATACTTATTTCCTGTAAGAGCATATCTCGTTTCTTACTATGTTTTCAACCTCCATTGTAGATCTCCATCAATATCTTCGGGCTCTCTCAGGGGTTGTTGATAACTACCATGAATCAATTTGTGATAAAGTTCCAGTAATGCGATATGAAATACAGAATAGATGTTCTATCGATCGGATATGTTGAGCTTGAAGGCTCAGGATCAACCTTTCTCCAAAGTTCGAAAAGAACTGCCAAGGTTGAGGCTTAACCTTTTTGATTTTTATAGGGTGCTGATGATTTTTACATTTAACATTACTTTATCCATGAAGTTGAAATCCAGTTGTTGCCTTACCTTCCGATCATAATATTTTACCATTTCTTCTCATGTCTTTTCTAATGAACCTCTTGCTTATTCATGTATTGCCTTAATCCATTTTACGTAAAGTGTCACTCCGGGATTTTAAGCTTCTCACTCCTTCATCTACTCAGTCTGTGGATAGAAACTGTAGTTCATATAAAACATTAATATCCCTGGAGAATTGGTAGCAGAGTTGTTACAGGCATATTTAGCTAATGGTAATAGCTGATACCAGTTATCCTGATCATAGTTGACAAAACTTCAAAGGTATCCTTCCAGCACTTAGTTGGTACATTCTGTTTGTCCATCAGTTTGAGAGTATTATACAGTCAACATTATTCGCTGAATTTCCAATGCCTTATAAAGGGATTCTCACAATTCTCCTGCGAACTTTGAGTTAATGTTTAAGACGATTTCTGTTGGTAGGCTGTGTACTCTGCAGACTTCTCTGAGGAATGCGTTTGCAAACTTTTCAGCAGTTGCCGATGTCTGTAGTCTGATGAACTGTGCCATTTTCGTGAATCTATCAACTACTACTATAATCCAAGTACGTCCTTACAGCTCCACTAGTTGTGTTATAAAGTCATCTGAGATAGATAGCCAGGCTGAGTAGGATATTTGCAAAGGTTGCAATAATCCATACTTAGCATGTCTAGGTGATTTTTTATGTTGATATTCAACGTAGGATCGTACATAGTTATTGATCCAATCTACTAGTCCTTTCCAGTAGAAGTCTTGCATGATGATTTCCAAGGTTTCCTCTTATCCAAAATGTCTTGCAATTTTTATGTCATGACATCATTCCACGCTCATTGTGTATAACGCATGGCTATTTAGTACAAATAGTCTTTGCTTCTAGTATAGTAGATTATCAGTTAAGGTCCAATCCTTGGGAGAATCCTGTCCTTTGTCTCGTAACTTAACAAGCTCTGACCTCTATTGCCTTTAAGCTAGGTCTGTCTTGATAGCTGCCTGTATTTCGCCTAAGAATTCTGGATTGAAATGCTTTATACTTCTCTGCAGAATGATTGCATATAATATTAGAACCTTTTCTGGTACTTCTGAATTATTATATCAGTATTCATTGTCATTAGCCAATGCCTGCAGGTAACTGATATTAGGTTCCTGTTCTTTGACAATCCAGACTCTTGTCACTATAGCTTTATTTACAAATTCTGCAGTTTAGAGTTTAGTTTCTTCTAAGTCATCTACCTCCATCATGTCTGAGATATCGATCTTTTCTACAACCAGTTGGGCTATATGATCAACCATTCTTATCTGACAATCTATATCTTTATAGTTGAATAGTAAGACCTTGAGTTCTCTGGTCTAATCTGAATCAATTACTCCAGTACCAGTGGAGATTCCACTGCGAGCAGCAAGTCCTCTTCTTGGAACAATTCTTCTATATATTCTTTCAGGTAACCCAATGGCTATTCCTGTTCTTATTGATGCTTCTCATGATTTTATGATGATTTCATCTTCTATGGTATATAGGTCACGATCTGTAGCCATCCTTGAGCCTTTTGTTGGCAAATATACCATCTTGCTCTGTCTTTAACTCCTGATTACAGGTTTATTCTCTCCTTTTTGACCTTCCAAATCCAAATCCTTTTCTCCATCGCAGTCTTCTCCTTCATTGCCTACTCTCGCTACTAATGATACTAAGAAACCTTTCATTCCAAGATTATCTGTTCATGATGTGTAGCTTCCTCCTCAGGACAGTACTCCAGCTATCTGCTTAATGCATCAGGCTTTCTGCCCTTTGTACCTGGTTAGTATACAATACGTAAATTGTTTTCCCCTGATTTTTGCACCTATCTAATTTGATGGCCACTCCAATCTTTTAAGGTAAGGAAATATTGTTAGTTCTGATAGTCAGTAAAGCCTGTAATCAGTTTTTCCATTCTAATTAAGCAGTGTCTTCATTCTTTAAAGGCTTTGTGGATTGCTAGAAGTTCTTTGACATGAATCTGGTAATTGCGTTCCACTGAATTCAACTTTCAGGAATGAAATTCTACGGGATACAGTTTTTTCTGCAAGTATTGAGAGAGGATGCACTCGAGTACGAAATCACTCATGTCAGATTCTACTATAGTTTCTCTTTCTACAAAGCAATAGCGCAGTATGGGAGCCACTGTGATGTGGTGTTTTAACTCTGCAAAAGCTGTATTCTGCTTTTCTCCCCCCTTAAATATCTTCAGATTTTCTTGTAATGTCATGGTTATTGGTTTGCAAATAGCTGAAAGGTTTTTAAACAATTGTCAGTAGAAGTTAGCGAATCCGATAAAGACTTGCACATCTCTAACAAACTTGAGTGGTTTCCAAACCATTTTGGATTCCACCTTTCCAGTGCTCATAGACACCCCATTGACTGTCACAATATAGCTTAAGTCTAATAAGACTTTAACTTTATATCGCTTATCATGTATATGGAGGTATGCAATCCCCTCCAGACAGTTATATCGTTTTGGTTTTGGTGTGTCCAATTCTACGCGCTTAGCATGAATTACCTTTTCCTGGTTTTTTGTTTAGGCATTGTTGGTGTTGGGTATAAGTAATAGAATATTTGTTGCTATACCCACATAGTTTCGACCACTGAGGTGTCTTCAGACAAACCAGTAATTATTAGCTCTAACAATCTGAGTCTACCTACCAAGTAGCATTTCACTGATACGCTATCACATACAACCAGTTCTCAGGCTGGATGCCTTCTCTCGACATGCCTGACTTAGGCTAAGGGCATAATTTTGGGCAGTTATTAGCAATCTGACTCCGATAGTATGGGGCTCATGTGTTCACCGATCCTTTCCCTTCAGTTTTCAGTTTATCTATCTAGCTACTTCAGAGGGGCCCTGCACACTAAAGTAGTGCATTCCTGCCCCACACTCTGGCCAGAAGACAAGATAGTACACACGTATAATATGACTCGAACTCGTATGGTAGGTAGAATGGCCTACGTCAGTTGTCCTCCTGCTAGTATTGTTATCTGGTAGATCTTGCATTGCTATATCCCAACTTCTTCAGTATAGTTACTTGCTTGTACATAAGTAGTGGGCGGCCACCCGGTGGCTCAAGGAACTTTGTACTGTTGACTCCTGAGTCATGTATGCATGTTGACTATCATCCCTTTCAGTCAAGACTCTCCGTATACTGATTCATTGTATTTGAGCTCTCCAGTTCCTCATAGGGTCTCTTCATTTGGAGCCTACTTGCTTTGATCCTGAAAGTAGAGACTTGCTCTACGCCACTTTGATCATTTTGAGTTTCGACTCCCATTATTGCATATGGACTACCTGATCCCTATTGTAGTTGGTACCCAATACACTCCAGCTAGAGGGGGTTCCTATTTCAATTCTAGTTCCTTATAGACACTGACCACCTAAACACTATTGTCATTTGTGCCTATGAACTGACCTAGGTCAGTTCTTCATCATCTGCCAGTTCCCAGATCTTATTAGCTTAGGTTAGTTACTGGACAGTAGTGATTCTACACGCTAATTTGGGCTTTCCAATAGCTGATCTTGCATGACAGATTCCCATTTATATCCATCTTGAACTACCAGTTGCCGCCAATAGATGGACAATTTCCCAACACGTTTGGTAGGTATGATTTTACTTTCCACTATGTGTACAATCCTTTTCCTGCTTTCAAGTGTCAATAACACTTTGCGGAATACCAGTACAAGCTTGGTCACAGTTGGTGTGGGTTGTCTTTGCCACAGCACCTAATGTTTTCCTTTGGCCTTTCTGGCTTATTATCCCATTTTTATTTTTGTGGAGGCGCTCTACTTTCCTTGATAAAAGGTTTATTGGTCCTTTCTCCCTTTTGTTTAAAGTCCCATTGGTCTTTTCTTTCTACTTTTTAGACCATTTCCAGCTTGGGTGGTTAGTCTCTTGTAAGCTTCATTCTTGCAAGCAATACTTCTTCGGACCGACCAACTAGTCTTAATATTACCTCCAATTCTTGATTTGTATTGTAGTTTATTGCCGATAATCTGTGAACTATTTGTTCACGAAGTTTGTTTTCTACTTCCTTTCTCCAGGACTCTCTCATCATTCATGCTCTGATATTGAGATTGTGCATAAATGTTAAAAACAACTCAATATTGTCTTCGTATATCACTAGGTTTATATCCCAAAGCTCTTGTCTTTCTGCTTCGACTGGAGTAAAACATTTGATCATCTCATATTCTAATCTTGACTAAGTAGCCACTTCTGGCTACTGCATTTTTCCTTGTAGTCTGTCTATAGCCTTTCCATACCAGATGGTATACGGAAGGACTTTGTCTCCCTTTGTACAATTAAGTGTGCATATAATTGGTTCATGGATATTGTCTCAGATGTGCAGGTTTCTTTCAAAGTAGTGATTATGCTAGATAATCTATACATATATATCTTGCATGAATTTGACTTTGAAGAATGGGGGTAGTTCCAATGGTCACTTAATGTTTAGCACCATTGCATTGGCAAGTGTCTCTGCCCTACCAGACTGTTCTAGGATTTACCCTCGCTACCACGGCTTAGACTTCATCTCTTTCTTCCATTTTCTCCTTAATTATCATCATCGTTGTCATCGCTAGGATCGCCTGGATCTCCCCCTTGAGCCCCTGAGGGAGTTGCATTAGCGGCTTCTTGCCCTTTCCTTTATCTTTGCACATTGGCGCAGAATAACTGTTATTATTGTTCTCCTCTTATACTATGGGCAATGTTATCGGTCTGGAAGTACTTTGTTCTGGTACCATAACTAGTACCTTCATTAACGACACCATTAATACTCTTATAGCATTATTTGTCTTTTTCCCTTGCTAATGGTGTAGGGTTTTGAGTTCCTGGACCACTTTTTGATGAACCATTTTGTTAGGTATCCTACCTATTCCCTGATGTCAATACGGGTTCCGCGACGGGCAACAGTTCTCTGTTAGTCTCCTTGTAATAGTACGATACTTCTCTTCCTTAGTGCACCGTTACTTCGTTCCTTCTTCTTACCAAGACCTCGATCATTATTCTTAGACCATTGTCTACGTTCTTTCTTCGAACGCTAATAATCAAGTCGTATCGTGGTAGAACTCTGGAAGTGGTAGATTAGAATCTATTCTTAATAGTATAGGTAAGAAAGTATAATAGGTGGTTGCGTGAAGAACTAACTACTAGGCTCTACCGGCCTCCTTTTATAGTCCTTCACTCAACCCGCTTATAAATCAAAACAACTGTGAGTCATAACCGTGACTTATAAAAACATCATATGACCACATCATTGGTCATGTGCGTAAACCACCTGACCTCTTAATAGGTCATGTGCATGAAAGTAAATCAAACTGCGCAGCCCCCTTGGCCTCGTGCACTGCCTCCATGACCTCTCAATAGGTCATGTGCATGAAAGTAAATCAAATAAAACCTCATGAACAATATTTTCGTCATGGTGAAACCTCTCCTTCCACAAACATCTCTTTCCACTATCTGCCACGCAACCATGACAATAGCTCCCCTCTCCCCATGGCCTAAGTCCCATTAGGCCATTGGGAACTCATCCTCCTCTTGGGTTCCTGCCCTCTGCAGGATATTGCGTCCTATCTGACGCATCCAACTCTTGCTCTCTTTTTGAAGGTTTTCCATCCTTCGGATCCTCGCATCCCTCCTATTCAGTTGGGATTCTGTCTTCCTGAGTTTGTATTCTGCCAAACTTGCCCTGACCTGTTGAGCCGTCACCACTCTTACCACCTGCGCGTTCTTTTCCTCCCATTCCCTGGCCTTCTGCTCCCACATCGAAGCCTGGCCTTTGTAGAGTCCCTTCTCTACTTCTGCCTTCGTGTTTTATTCGCTGATCACGATCAGCTCCCGCGGCAGGCTTTCCACTGTATCCTCTTGTGTTGCCGACGAGATCGGCGACAGTGCTGGGTCCCATTCCCAGGTCACTTTCTTGGATTTTTTGGCCCCCCTCCCCGTAGATTTCGTCCCCGAAATCTTGTTTTTGTCACCCAGTTGGGGCGACACCGGTGGTGTCCTCTCTCTTTTTCTGAGATAATAGTTGGTTCTTATCTTTTCCATGTAGTGGGTGGGGCACACGTCGTCCTAGCACCGTGTCCATAACAGACACTTGTGTGCTTTCGCTTCCTCCACTTCCTTCATTTTCCTGATCGGTAGATCTGCGAGTTGGACCCAATCCTCCTCGTTGACTTCTTCCTTGATCCAAACCCCGTCTTCCATCGGACAGAAGTCTGGGCTTGTCGGGGTAGTTTTGGCGGAATTGCCGGATGGCATTTTGAGTGTTGGCGATGTTAGCGGCTGGATACCACTTTTGATCGTGTTCTTCTGAGTAGCCTGTCCACTTGGCTCGGTACTGAAGTTTGCTGCGGTGTAGTCTTGAGTCAATGATTTCCCCAAGTTAGTATTCGTCTTCGCCCTTGATCTCGACTGGCGGTTGAGGAAGTTTCATTTGTGCTGCGAAGGTGCTGTCTTGGTAGGGTTCCAGGAGACTGATGTGGAATGTATTGTGCGTGGACAAAATTAAGCGGAGAATGACAACGACAACGGACACACAATTTGCCCCGTGATGATAACCCTCATACATTCAACCACCTCAACATCAACCAACAATAATAATAAAAAATAATATAAATACATAGCAGTAATCACTACTTAGAATAAAAAAAAGAGGTGGTATCATGGGGTATGGGTTGGGTGGTAATGATCTTTGTGGTAGGGCTGTTGTGCGAGGTTGTCAAGGAGCGATCGGTTGTCACGCCGCCTGGCGCCTCCGCTTAATTTTGTCCACCCACAATAGGATGAGTGTTGTTCAATGAGCGTGGGAGGTCGAGTTTATATGCTCTTAGTCCGATGTGTTCAATGATTCTGAATGGTCCTAATTTCTTGTAGTCCAGTTTCCTTGACGGTCAGGTGGTCCTTATATTCCTTAGTATTAACCACACCTTGTCATTGACTTGGAGGTGGGGATCGGGTTTTCAATGTCGATCGGCGTATTCCTTCTGTTTTTCTTGTGCGAGGCATATTTCTTCTCGCAATATGTCATGCAATTCTTGCATGTTTTTCGTTTCAATTGATTGCCCAGGTATGTCATAGTTTGCCGGTTCATATATTAGATTGTATCCGTACTTCGCAAAGAAGTGTGTTGTTTTGGTCATTTCTTGTTTTCCATTGTTGTATGCGAACTCAGCAGTTGCTAGCATATCGGCCCAGTCATCTTGCTGATAATTGGTGTATGCCCATAGATATTGTTCCAATATGGCGTTCGTCATTTCTGTCTGTCTGTCTGTCTGCGGGTGGAATGCCATGCTGAGTTTCCGTTTGATGTACCATTGTCTTGTGATTTCTTTCCAGATATTTGCCGTGAATAGTGATCCTCTGTCTGATATAATATCTTTGGGTAGTCTGTGGATTCTGAACACTTGATCTTTGAAGAGGTGAAACAATTGTTGTGTGTCCATGTCCATTGTGCAGGGTATAAAGTGGGCCATTTTTGTCAGACGATCAATAATGACCCATATTGCGTCATAACCTTTCGATTCTGGAAGTCCAGTTATAAAATCCATAGCAATAGATTGCCATGGCCTTCCAGGAGGTTCGATAGGTTTTAGCAATCCGTAGGGCGCATGACGTACTGCCTTCGTCCTCTGGCATATCTCGCAGTTTTTGACTTATCTCCTGACGTCTTCTCTTGTCGTTGGCCAGTAGCATGATCTCCTGATCAGTTCCGTATTTTTGACTGTTCCGCCGTGTCCCGCTTGTGGTATGTCGTGGTTTTTTCTTATCGTTTCCATTCGGAGGCATTCGTCGTCAGGAATCCTTATCTTGTCGTCGTACCAAAGGTATCCCTCTCTTTCTTCGTATAGCCCGAGTGCTATCCCCTTCATATCTTTTTGTTTTTCGTTTAAAGCTTTCCTGATTGCTTGTATTCCCGTATCCTTTTCCATCGTGCTCCATATCCATTCTGTAGGGTCATTGTTGGATAGTATTGTTGTTTCCATCTTGTTGATGGATTCGTTTCTTCCGTTTTCTTTCTTGTCTTTGAAGTACCTTTCCTTTGGTAAGCGAATCCTTTTTCTCTGCTGGATTCTTTCATCCTCCTTGGTCGGTAGGTCTTCTTGTCTCCTGGTAAGGGCGTCGGGTTGCCCTCCTTGTTTTCCAGGTCAGTACTCAATCTTGATGTGATATTGAGATAGGGTTTCACTCCATCTCGTTTGTCATTGATTGAGTTCTTTGGTGGTGGTAAAGGCTAGTAGTTTTTTTTGGTCAGTTATCACCCTAATATCATGTTCGTTTCCCAGTGCGTATTTTCTCGTCACCTTGAGGGCCTGAACTATAGCCAACATTTCTTTATCATAGATGTCGTAGTTGCATTCCGCTTTGGTCATCGTCTTTGATCGGAATGCCACCGGGCGCCATAGTTTGTTGTTGCCTAACTGTGATAAAATCCCCGAGCAGACGTAATTCAACGCATCCGTTTTGATCATGATCAGTAACTTCCGATCGAAGTGTCGCAGTATTGGTGCCGTGGTGAGTTTGTTCCTTAATTTATCGAATGCTGTTTGCTGCTTGTCCGTCCAGCTCCACTGGGTATCCTTTTTCGTTGTTTCATATAGCGGTTTCGCCACTCTGCTGAATCCTTTGATGAATCGGCGGTAGAAGCTGCAAAAGCACAAGAAGCTTCGTACTCCTTTTACGCTCTTTGGTGGTTTCCATTCGTCGATTGCTGCTGTCTTGATCGGGTCTGTTCGTATTCTATCAGGGTTGATAACAAACCCTAAATATTCGCTTTTCTCGCGACGGAATTCGGATTTGGTTGGTTTTAGTTTGATCTTTGCTTCCCTTAGGGCCTGCGTAACGTTTCGGATGTCCTTCCGGTGTTGTTCCATTGTCTTTAAATAGATGAGGATATCGTCTAAGTAGACGATACAGCATATATCCAAGAACCTGCTGAGTTTGGTGTTGATCCATCTTTGGAACGTTGCCGGTGCGTTGGACAGTCCAAGCGGCATTACCAGGTATTCGTATAACCCATATCGTGTTCGAAATGCTGTTCTCCGTTCCTCCCCTTCGAATATTCTGATATTGTGGTAGGCATCCTTAATGTCTAGTTTCGTGTAGTATTGGGCTTTCCCCAATCTATCCAATGCTTCGTCGATCAGTAGTAGTCAATATCGGTCCTCCTTGGTAACAGCATTCAGTCCTCGACAATCCACGCATAGTCTGAGCTTTCCGTCCTTCTTCTTGACGAATAATATCGGTGCTCCTGCTGCTGGCGAGGATGGCCGTATCCATCCTCTCTCCTTGTTCTGCTGGAGGTAATCTCGTAGAGCCTTCAACTCTTCTTCTCTCAAGGAGTAAAGTTTCATGAACGGTGCCCGGCCCACTAGATCGATCCTATGGTCCTCTTCTCTGTCTTCTGGCAAGACCGTTCTTTCTCCTTCTTCGAATATGTCTAAGAAGTCGTTGTATTCGCTTGCTACCAGCTGTCTTAGAGTCGCTCTTTTTTTTTGTTGCTTCTTGTCGTACCACTAACCTGGTACTAATCATCGAGGTCTCCACAATTGTCGTTTCCTTTTCTTCTTGACCCCATTTGACAGCACCGGTTTGTTCTCCTTTCCAATACAGCTTTCCGAAGGTCCTAGCTGATGTAAAGTCGATATCGATACGTCGTTCTGCGGTTTCTTCGCGAGTGTTTTTTCCGGTGCTTCCAAATCCACGATCTTGTCTTCCTGCTTCGTCGAGTCCGTCTACTTCCCGTAGTCCTCTATTGTCAATCTTTTCGACCATCAACTGTGCGATCCGATAGCCCTTCTTGACTTCGTAGTCTTATTCTTTCAGGTTTATCAAGAGAACCTTAACTTTTTCCGCAATAGTCTGCGTCTATCACCCCCGCTCCGGTGGTTAGGCCATGTCTGGCCGCTAATCCACTTCGTGGGACAATTCGTCCATAGGTGCTATCCGGTAGTCCGATCGATATTCCTGTCTTTATTATCGCTTGCCCTTTGGCCAGGATGATTTCCTCTTGGATGCTGTACAGGTCATGTCCAGCCGCTCCCTTCGACCCTTTGGTCGGTATCTTTGCTTCAGGATCCAACTGTTGGATCCGAATATCCTCTTCTTCACTTTTTGTCTCTGTGATTCGACTGTATTCATTTTCCCATCGGGCTAGTCCTGTACGGACTGCGTTGATTCTTGGTAATTCGTTTAGGCATACTCGGGTACACCTCTCACTTCCAAAGTTGATCTGTTTTCGTTCCCAATCGATATTCAGGTTGTGTTTCCTTAGCCATGGTATTCCCAGGATAGCAGTATATTTGACCATATTTGCTACCTGTAATATTATCTTTTCCTGATGAGATCCTGTTTCCCTGGCTAGTTCGGCCACATGGGTAATGGGGCCCGCCATGCTCTTTTCTCCATTAACCAAATAGATGTTTCTTGGTCTGTCGCTTTTAATGCGGGGTATCCGGCGTGTACTGCAGAATTCTCTGTCGATAAAGTCCTCCGCTGCTCCCGAATCGACCATTGCGTTGGTTTCGGTGATCCCGTCCTCCGTGAGCACTCCGACTTTTATCCTCAACTGATCCGATTCCTTGTCGTTGTTATCCGTTGTGTTGATTTGTACCTTGTAGTCCATTGCCGTCGATATTTGTATAGTCCTAATGGGCTTTTCGTGCTGGTTGTCCCTCAGACCACTCGTTACTGGGGACTGTCGTCGTTTAAAGTGTCATCCCTTTCTTCCGATTTCTGGCCCCCCATCTCTCGAATCTTGGCATTCTTGTCTGGGCATTCTATTGCTCGATGCCCTGCCTTTCCACAGCGGAAGCATAAATTGCTGTCCCTCCGCTTCCGAAACTCTTCCCGTGTTATCCGCGGGAGGTTCGCCTGTATTGGTCTCCAGTCTTGTCTAAACCTTTGTCCTGGTCTCCGGAATCGTTGGGTTGTTCCTCCTATTGCGTCAAGGTCCATTGCCTCTCCTCCCTGATTAGTCGTTAGGGCCCTCGGTGGTCCATTCTGTTGTCGGGCCGGTCTCTCCCGGTTGCTTCGTCCTTGGTTCTTCCTATGCTCTAGCTCTGCAAACCACTGGACTAGTTCTGCAGTCATGTTGAATACTCGATCTGTGTTGGTCCATGCTTCGCGTAGCTCCTCATGGACCCCTCTCAGAAGCTGTCGCCGTAGGGTATGCGTATCGTATTCGGTGTCCGGGGGTACCAATTGTATGTTATGCCAGAATTCAATAACTTTGTTCTTTCCTAGAACCATTTCCTCAATCTGGTTCCTTGCTCACTGCCATTTGTCCTTATCCTCGAACTGAACTCTGAGGTCTCTATCGAACTCTTCCCATTCGTGCCACTCCTTGGGGGTAGTCCCTTCCACTATTGGAGTGATCCACTTCTCTGCTGTTCCCGTGAGTAGAGTCTTTGCGAATCTGATTTTCTTGTCGGCCTGTTCGCTCGTCCACTCCTTTGATTCATAGTACAGTTTAAGCTGTACCAGGAATCCTCTGAGCCTGGTTGGTTCTCCATCGAAGACGTTGGGATTCCTCAATTTGAGTCCTTCCGACATTCGCGCGTGTCTGAGTCCTGCTACCATGTATTCCAGTTGTTCTCCCGCCATGCTTAGCACATTCAATGGTGCTGGTGGGGCCGGGGTCGTCCCCATCCCTTCTCCTTGTTGTTCCGCTTCCGTGTTGCTGTTGGGTGTCACTGTTGAGACGCAACCAAATGTTAGGTATCTTACCTATTTCCTGATGTCAATACAGGTTCCGCGACAGGCAACAGTTCTCTGTTAGTCTCCTTGTAATAGTATGATACTTCTCTTCCTTAGTGCACCGTTACTTCGTTCCTTCTTCTTACCAAGACCTTGATTATTATTCTTAGACCGTTGTCTACGTTCCTTCTTCGAACGCTAATAATCAAGTCGTATCGTGGTAGAACTCTCCAAGTGGTAGATTAGAATCTATCCTTAATAGTATAGGTAAGAAAGTATAATAGGTGGTTGCGTGAAGAACTAACTACCAGGCTCTACCGGCCTCCTTTTATAGTTTTTCACTCTACCCGCTTATAAATCAAAACAACTATGAGTCATAACCGTGACTCATAAAAACATCATATGACCGCATCATTGGTCATGTGCGTAAACCACCTGACCTCTTAATAGGTCATGTGCATAAAAGTAAATCAAACTGCGCAGCCCCCTTGGCCTCGTGCGCTGCCTCCATGACCTCTTAATAAGTCATGTGTGTGAAAGTAAATCAAATAAAACCTCATGACGAATATCTTCGTCATGGTGAAACTTCTCTTTCCACAAACATCTCCTTCCACTATCTGCCACGCAACCGTGACATATTTGGTCCCTCCTCCTAGAGTCTAATATCTATTTGACATCCTTTTTACAACTGATACTTTGAGAATAGAATTCTAGGAATTTTGTTTGCAGGCTAGTGACCATTTGCTCCAGGGTTTGGTCATAGGCTAGTACTTCCTAGCTTTATTGTCCCAGCGTTATATGTAACCTAGTGGTCACTTCCTCATGTTCTTGTTAACACCAATTTTGAGTGTCAATCTTTTCTACTACTTCCTATAGCATTTCTCTTTATATGTCCTTCACTTCTTATTCTACTCCTGCCAGCTTCATCAACATAACTGTGATGTCATTGTCATATATGTCTTGTCTCTCTGAGATTTGTTATTCTACCTTACACAATTTTAAGGTATTATCTTAGGTGATCCCCTTCAAGTGTTTGAAGACAATATTGGCTTGTTGAAGTGATATATCTGTATCTTGTCCCAATCGACCCAAGGTTATTCCCAGACGACTAGGTAACTTAGCTAGATTTGCAGCATAGTCTTCAGGTATCGGTGTCAATAATTATGATATCCAATAGGTGCTGGCCACACTGGGTGATTGCGAAGAAAATGATCTGATTCCTCTTCAGAATCGAAGGTCAGTGGATACTGAGGAGGTTGACTCCAGTCTACTGAGCCATCAGTCACCATTACATCTGGCTGAGTATCCATGGGCTCTTCTGCTTCAACTATTCTCCTTTTGAGATATTGCAGTACTTCAGCCATCATGTAGCGAAATTTGTTGGATGGGTTTAATCCTATGCGGGAATTTATGAGTCCTGGATCTGGTACCTCGTACCAATATTCTCTTTCTACTCTAAACCGTTTGAGGAATTTGATGAATCGTAAGTAGCACAACAAGTATTCTCTTGGAGATGGAATGGAAGGATTGGGGCAGTCAAATTCTCAATTTAGAACCTGGATTTCCATTTTCTGAAGGTTTAGAATGTACTTGTAGGACATATATGGATTTCTAGGCTCAGGTAGAGGAAATAGATTGTCTTTGGCCAAATGTGCCTAATTGTCAATGTTCAGAGTACTGAGTACTCCACTGGACAAGAATCTTCTAGTTCGATTGAACTCCACTGGAAGTTCAGATTATGTCAGGTGTGATACATGTGATTAAATTGATCCTTCATTCTGATCCCAAAAGGTATTGTGAACCATGAGGGTTCTGAAGATTCAATGAATTTGATTTTGAACAACTCTGTGTCGAATATTTCTTCGTATGTATGCATGTAAATAGGACTGTGAAGTGCTTCAAAATTATAATCGAAGCTAGAGCTTATAGTGAAGTTTGAGGTAAACTCGTAGTTCATATAGTGAGCCTTGCTAATAGGAGAACTATCAATATACAGTTAGGCAGACACTAAACTCTAGTATAACTAAGGGATGGAGGCCAAAATCTTTGATCAAAGAATCTGTCAAGGAAGGTTCATCTCGATAAATAGGGAAAGTAAAGATTTACAATGTAAACAAATTTTATCTTGATAAGATCTCTTCACCATTACTTGATGATGTCTGTAAAGCTCGAGAAGTACTTCGATATTTATATCCCACATCTCAGTGTTTACAGACTACTTCTAACTACTATAGCTTAGAAGTACTACACTGGTTTTACAACGCAAACGTCCAGAATCTTATAACTATGAATACTGTTTAACCCTGAAACTTCTTACACCCTTTCACAGTTACGGAATAGTATTCCTCTATTGTAATGACTACACTATTTGTTATACCAAATAGTGATCTTTAACTTAGATCTCTACATAGACTATTATATTACTTCTGTCTTGTTGACTATCATTGCAGTGGTCTTTGCGGTCATGAACCGATCAGTTTCTTGCTGGCCCAGCTAGTGTCAATTGCAAGTCCAAGCTCGAAGTATCAACATCTTAAGGGTCTTCACCTTATCTAGGTCTTCCTGTCTGAGTGTACTTCTCCTTAGTCTACCTGCCGCCATGGAGGGGTCCTATTACTAGAACTAACCAACCTACAGCTGATGTCAGAAGGGTATAGGTGGATTCAGTCTGTCCTCAATAGCTTCTGCAACTGGGACATCCTCTTAGAGACTTTCACCTAAAATGTTCAGTCACTTATAGCCTATAATTAGGAAGCCTTACTTTGAAGCCTACTATTTCAATGGGCCTCTGACAGATTCGTTCCGTTTTCCTTCCTAGATGTCACCAAAAGATTCCTCTCATATATCCTGTAAACAGCATATGGTCAGATGAATGGCGGCGATGTATCTGGTGTTATGAAGTGGGTTTCATTGATGTGACATTTTAGTTATGGGACACAACTTTTCAAACTCTTGCTAATGAGCTGCAGGCCCTATAAGGGGGCCAGAGGAGGGTGTTGGCTTCCTGGAAAATCGAGGATCTGTGCACAGTTACCCTACCGTGAGGTCTGTGCACTTTGTCTCAGATCTCCATATGCCTAACAGTATGATTGAGGCAGAAGAAAATAGTGTAGGGGATGCCAGGACAAAAGACAGCAAGAGGAGTAGGTGTCAGGAAGAAGAGGGCATCTATTGGACAAGATTGAAAGCCAGAGGTGGACAATCATACAGCATTAGGAAGTATGGATAATAAGGCAGACATGGTTAGGATGTACAGGATATAGGGGTTAGTGTCAGAATGATGGCATGGTGCCAGATGATACAAAATACAGATCAGGACCTGACTTCTGTTCAACGTCATGTCCTGGTTAATGGTTAATATTATAATGTCCTGTGCATCAGTATTAGATATCCTACTAATAACCTTATATCTTATGTATCTTGCAACAGGCCACAACACTTGGTTCATTAGCCTTAAATGTATTAAGAGTACTTTTTTTTGTTCCTTATATTCTTCTTAACAGAAGTCCCATCAAGACTCAGATTATTACTCTGTAGCTGTTAACTATGTTCCTTTGTTAGACGGAAGCCAAACTAAAGTATATAACTGAGGGACATAGGCCAAAATCTTCGATTGGAGAATTTGTCGGAGAAGGCTCGTCTCGATTAAGGTAAAGGTAAAGTAAAGATTTATGAGGTAAACAATTTTATATTGATAAGATCTCTTCTCCGTTGCTTGATGATGTCTGTAATGCTCAGGAGGCACTTCAATATTTATATCCCGCGTCTGAGTGTTCACGGACTACTTCTAACTACTATGCCTCCGAAGTACCACTCTGGGTTTAATACGCAAATGTCCAGAATCTTATAAGTGTGAACACCGTTTAACCCTGAAACTTATTACACCCTTTCGTAGTTTGCAGAATAGTATTTCTCTGTCGAGATGACTGCGCGGTTTGTTATACCAAATAGCAGCCCCTAACTTAGATGTCAGCATAGACTATTATATTACTTTAGTCTTGTTGACTATCGTTCCAGTAGTCTCTTCAGTCATGCAGTGATCAAGTTCATGCCGGGCCACCTAGCGCCAATCGCCAGTCCGAGTCCGATGTGTCAACGTCTCAAGGGGCTCCTACTTATCTGAGTCTTCCTTTCTGAGCATGCTTCTCCTTGGTCTGCCGGCCTCTGTAGAGGAGTCTTATTACTAGAACCAACCAACCTGCAGTTGATCTCAGAAGGGTATGGGTAGGTTCGGTATACCCCTAATAGCCTCGCCTATTGGGCATCCTCTTGGAGTATTTCGTCGAAAATGTGCCATCTCCTTTGGCCCATAGTTTAGGAAGTCTAACCTTGAAGCCTACTATCTCAAGGCACCTCTGACGGACCTCTTCCATTCTACTTCCCAGATGTCGCCAAAGGTCACCTCTCATATATCCTGTGAACAGCATGTGGTCAGACAGACAGTGGCAATGTATATGGTGTTATGATATGGACTTTATTGATGTGACATTTTAGTTATGGGACGCAACTCTCGCAATCTCGCTAATGACGTGCGGGCCCCATACGGGGGCTAGAGGGGGGTGTTGGCACTCCGGTAAATTGAGGGTCTGTGCGTAGTTACCCTACCGTGGGTCTGTGCGATTGTCTCAGATTTCCATATGCCTAACATCCTTGCTAGAATGCTAATAATCTACTCTTATCACAGCGAGAGAATAGATTGCAGAATAACTGGTTATTCTTAAATGTATAGGCAGGAAAGTGTAATAGTTGGTTCAATCTGATTTTGTTTATACTTGTACTACCAAAATGGGCATACCACAAATCTGGCCACTGAGTAGCCAGTTAGCACATACCAGCCTCAGTAAACCAAATATATGACCCTGCACCTGCTGCCTGTTTATCAAACATCCATAGATCCCCAATGGCAAGGCTACGGTACAAAGCTATTCACAGCCCGATATCTCACTACCCCAGTAAACATTCACAGTTATCCCAAACAAAATCAGAAACCACCTAGATGTGCCACTCTATCGTCCCACTAATGCCCTACTGTTAGGCGGACACCAAACTCAAGTATATAACGGAAGGGCGTAGGCCAAAATCTTTGTTCGAAGAATCTATCGAGGAAGGCTCGTCGCGATAAAATAAAAGTAAGGTAAAGATTTTATAGCATAAACAATTTTATATTGATAAGATCTCTTCTCCGTTGCTTGATGATGTCTGTAAAGCTCGCAAGGCACTTCGATATTTATATCCCACGTCTGAGTTTTCGCGGACTACTTCTAACTACTATGCCTCCGAAGTACCACGCTTGTTTAAATACGCAAACGTCCAGAATCTTATAAGTGCGAACATTATTTGATCCTGAAACTTTTCACACCCTCTCGCGGACTCAGAATAGTATTCCTCCGTTGAGATGACTGCGCTATTTGTTGTACCAAACAGCCGCCTCCAACTTGGATGTCCGCATAGACTTTTATATGACTTTTAATCTTGTTGACTATCGTCCCAATCGTCTCTTCGGTCATGAAGTGATCAAGTTCATGCCGGGCCACCTAGTGCCAATCGCAAGTCCAAGCCCGACGTGTCAGCATCTTAGGGGGCTCCAACTTATCTGGGTCTTGCATTCTGAGCGTGCTTCCCCTTGGTCCGCCGGCCTCCGTAGAGGGGTCCTATTACTAGGACCAACCAACCTACAGCTGATCTCAGAAGGGTATGGGTGGATTNGGTCCTATTACTAGGACCAACCAACCTACAGCTGATCTCAGAAGGGTATGGGTGGATTCGGTATACCCCTAATAGCTTCCACTACTGGGATATCCTCTTAGACTATTTCGCCGAAAACGTCCCGTCACTTTCGGCCCGTAGTTAGGATCCCTAACTTTGAAGCCTACTATCTCAATGCGCTTCCGACGGACTTCCTCTGTTCCACTTCCCAGATGTCGCTAAAGGTCCCCTCTCATATATCCTATAAACAGCATGCGGTCGGACGGACGGCGGCGACGTATATGGGGTTATGAAGTGGGCTTCATTGATGTGACATTATAGTTATAGGACACAACTCTCGAAATCTCGCTAATGACGTGCGGGCCCCATAAGGGGGCCGGAGGCGGGTTTTGGCTCCGGTAAATTGAGGGTCTGTGCGCAGTTACCCTACCGTGGGTCTGTGCACATGTCCCGGATTTCCATATGCCTAACACCTACCCTAACCACAAAAAATACTAGCACCACCTAATGTGGCCCCACAGCCCATCTTCCATCTATGCATAGGCTAACTCATACTAGGATAATAAAGAAAACAATCTTCTAACAAATTAATTCCAAACTCACTCATGACATGAAACTGAAACTGGAAGCCATATTACAACTCATGGTAGGGAGGGGCACCCAAGTAGTCCTAGTCAGTTTTGATCTGTAGGCGGCAGCCACAAATGTCTCCCACACAATTCAGACCCTCTCCCAACTAGACCATGACATGCAGGGCCTCTCTACAATTGGGACACACAGCATCCATCAATTTGGCCTCCACTACTGTTTGCTCAACCAACAGGACTATAACAACACTAATATCAGTAGCGAGTACATGCACCTGCTCAGGCAATGACCACTCCTTGCAATTGAGGAGCAAGGAGACATGTGAAGTGATATCATGCTTCACCAGTCACTTCTTGTTCTTCCTTCTCTTACCAATCCTAGGCCAAGGATGGTCAACAGTGGACAAGCCACCACTGTTAGGCGGACGCCAAACTCAAGTATATAACTGCGGGACGTAGGCCCGAAATCTTTTATTGGAGAATCTGTCGAGGAAGGCTCGTCTCGATAAAGTAAGCTAAGGTAAAGATTTAAAGTGTCGAACAATATTATATTGATAAGATCTCTTCTCCGTTGCTTGATGATGTCTGTAAATCTTGCGAGGCACTTCGATATTTATATCCCGCGTCTGAGTGTTCGCGGACTCCTTCTAACTATTATGCCTCCGTAGTACCACCCTGGTTTTAATACGCAAACGTCCAGAGTCTTATAAGTGCGAACACCGTTTGACCCTGAAACTTATCACACCCTTTTCGCGGACTCGGAATAGTATTCCACCGTTTAGATGACTGCGCTATTTGTTATACCAAACAGCGGCCTTCAACTTAGATGTCCGTGTAGACTATTATGTTACTCTAGTCTGGTTGACTATCGTTCCAGTAGTCTCTTCGGTCATGAAGTGATCAAGTTCATGCCAGTTCACCTAGTGCCAATCGCAAGTCCGAGCCCGACGTGTCAGCGTCTTAAGGGACTCCGACTTATCCAGGTCTTCCATTCTGAGCATGCTTCCCCTTGGTCCGCCGGCCTCCGTAGAGGGGTCCTATTACTAGGACCAACCAACCTACAGCTGATCTCAGAAGGGTATGGGTGGATTC
>JACCEG010000071.1:231267-397674 GCA_014065205.1 Tuber brumale | reverse complement strand
GGGTCTGTGCGCAGTTACCCTACTGTGGGTCTGTGCGCAGTTACCCTACTGTGGGTCTGTGCGCAGTTACCCTACTGTGGGTCTGTGCGCAGTTACCCTACTGTGGGCCTGTGCACATGTCTCAGATTTCCATATGCCTAACATGAGCTCCCTCCTATCAGGCTTCGCCTCGAATGCCTTTATAACCATTTTATAATTTCTTCTAAATACATTTTAAGACTCCGTGTGGTCCGTGTAAAATACCTTCCACGTTTACTTGGCCACGGTAGGAAAACCTTTTCCTCGCTATCTTACTTCTGCCCTTCCCGGCATCTCCGGATTTTCATTATGAAAATTCTCCACAACTTCCTCCGCATTTTCCATACCGGTGGCAGGCTCCCCTGTGTTCTCATCTTCTGAACACCCTTGCCATTTAACGAAGTACCACAGTTCCCGCTTCTCTTGATAGCGGCCGTGTACTCGTTTCCTGTAAGAACGAATCTCGCTTTTTACGATTTTTTCAACCTCCCATTGCAGATCGCCGTCAATGTCTTCCGGTTCAATAGGTGGTTGTTGGTGATTGTCATCAACTGACTCACGGTAGGGTTACAACAGTGCGACATGGAATACGAGATGAATGTTCCATCGATCGGATATGTTGAGTTTGAATGCTCTTGATCCGCGTTTTTCCATGATTTGGAAGGGACCGTATAGCTTTGGACTTAGCTTCTTTGATTTCCGTCAGGTGCGCATGTTTTTAGCGTTTAACATTACTTTGTCACCGATATTGAAGTCTGGCTGTTGTCGAGCTTTCCGGTCATAATACTTTCAGATTCCTTCCCGTGTCTTTTCTAGTGACCCTCTCGCTTGTTCATGTATCCTCTTAATCCAGTTCGCATATAGGGTCGCTCCGGGATTTTGAGCTTCCCGCTCCTTCATCCACTCTGTCTGTGGATGGAATCCGTAATTCGCATAGTATGGTTTCATCCCATGAGCATTGTTTGCTGAGTTGTTATAGGCATGTTCAGCTAGCGGTAGTAGCTGATACCAGTCGTCCTGATCGTAGTTGACAAAACTTCTGAGGTAACCTTCCAGCACTTGGTTGGTACGTTAGGTTTGTCCGCCAGTCTGAGGATGGTATGCTGTTGACATTCTTCGCTTAATTTCCAACGCTTTACAAAGGGATTCCCAAAATTCTCCTGCGAACTTCGAATCCATGTCTGAGACGATTTCGGTTGGCAGGCCGTGCAGCCTCCATACTTCTTTCAGAAATGCATTTGCGACATCCTTGGCCATAGCTGTGGTTTGTAGTCCGATGAAATGTGCTATCTTTGTAAACCGATCAACTACTACCATTATCTGAGTACACCCTTGTGACTCTGGTAGTAGAGTGATAAAGTCCACCAAGATAGATGCCCATGCTGCGTAGGGTATTTGCAATGGTTGCAGTAATCCGTACTTGGCATGTCTAGGTGACTTATTATGTTGGCATTCATTGCAGGATCGTACGTAGTCGTTGACCCATACCGCAAGTCCTTTCCAGTAGAAGTCTCATATGATTATTTCCAAAGTTTTTTCTTGTCCGAAATGTCCTGCAACTTTTGCATCGTGACATCCCTCTGCGATCTTGGTATATAGCGCCTGACTGTCTGGTACAAATAGTCTTTGCTTATAATATAGTAGATCGTCAGTCAAGGTCCAATCTTTGGGAAATTCCTTTCCCTCCTCTCGTAGCTTAATAAGCTCTTCCCTTCGTTGCCTCCACGCTGCATCCGTTTCGATAGCTGCCTGTATTTCATTTAAGAATTCAGGATTGAACTGCTTCATACCTTTCTGTAGGATAATAGCATTTGACATTAGAACTTTTTCGGGTACTTCTGAAATGTCGTACCAATGTTCATTGTCTTTAGCCGATGCCTGTAGGTAGCGGATGCTAGGTTCCTGTTCCTTGACGATCAAGGATCTTGTCGCTATATCGGTGCTTCCGAATCCCGTAGTTCCTCGTTCCCTTTTTTCTAAGTCGTCGACTTCCATCATGTCTGAGGTGTTGACCATTTCCACCGCTAGTTGAGCTATGCGATCGCCCATTCTTATTTGGCAGTCTACATCCTTATGGTTGAAAAGTACGACTTTGAGTTCGCCGGTGTAATCAGCATCGATTACTCCTGCACCGGTAGAGATTCTGCTTCGGACCGCCAATCCACTTCTTGGGGCAACTCTTCTGTAAGTTCCTTCAGGTAGCCCCACGGCTATACCCGTCCTTATTAATGCTTGTCCATATTTCGCGACAATGTCATCTTCTATGGCATACAGGTCATGTCCTGCCGCCATTCTTGAGCCCTTTGTTAGCAAGTATGCTTTTTTGCTCAATCTCTGGACCCTAATCACGGGTTCCTTTCCTCCTCTTCAAAGGTCCAGATCCAAATCTTTATCTCCATCCCAGTCTTCTCCTTCATCGCCTACCCTCGCTACTAGCGATACCAAGAAATTTTCTTCTTTTAAAGTTTTCTGTTCACGATGCGTAGCTCCCTCCTCAGAACGGTACTCAGGCCATCTGCTTAGTGCATCAGGCTTTCCGCCCTTTGTACCTGGTCGGTAAACAATGCGAAAGTTGTATTCTACCAACTTCTGAGCCCATCGAATTTGACGGCCACTCCAGACTTTTGAGGTGAGGAAGTATTGTGGGTTCTGATGGTCGGTAAAGACTGTGATCGGTTTCACAGTTCCGATTAAGTAGTGTCTCCATTCCTTGAAAGCTTCCAGGATTGTAAGAAGTTCTTTATCATGAATCTCGTAGTTGCGCTCCGCTGAGTTTAATTTTCTGGAATGGAAATCTACTAGATGTAATCTTTTCTCAAAGTATTCAGAAAGAATGCAGCCGAGTGCAAAATCGCTAGCGTCCGTTTCTACCACCGTTTCTCTTTCTGGGAAAAAGTGGTGAAGTATGGGAGCCGTGGTGAATCGGTGCTTTAGCTCTTCGAAAGCCGTGTTCAGTTCAACCCCCCATTTAAAATTCTTAGGATTTCCCTGTAATGTCTCGGTTATTGGCTTGCAAATAGTAGAGAAGTTTTTTATGAATCGTCGGTAGAAGTTAGCAAACCCCATAAAGACTTGTACTTCTCTAACCGACTTAGGCGCTTTCCAGACCATTATGGATTCCACCTTTCGGGTGCTCATAGACACCCCATCGACCGCCACCATGTAGCCGAGGAATTCTACCTCTGTGGCATGGAAAGTCGATTTTTTTAGTGATACCGCTAATTGAAAGTCTGATAGACTTTGTAAAACTTTCTTAATAGCTTCAATGTGTTCCTTTTCATCCTTTGAGTAGATGAGAATATCATCAAGGTAACACACGACTCCGACGTCCAAGTATTCTTGTAGGACTTGGTTCATCATATCTTGGAAGGTTGCCGGAGCGTTGACCCATCCAAAAGGCATAACCTTATATTCGTAGTGTCCGTATCTCGTACGAAACGCTGTCTTCCATTCATCCCCTTCCTTGATCCTAATCAGGTGGTAACCGTCCTTAAGATCTAACTTTGTGAAGATCTTTGCACTGGCTACTCTATCTCTGAGTTCGGACATTAGTGGAAGGGGATGTTTGTTGAGGATAGTAATCTTATTTAGATTTCGATAATCCACAACTAGACATAGTTTACCATCTGGTTTAGGCACGAATAATATGGGTGCGCCTGCTGGCGAGTGGCTCCTTGTGATTTTCCCTTGTTTGATCATCGTTTCCAAGTATTCTCGTAAAGCCTTCCGCTGTTTTTCGGATAGTGGATATATCGGCCCCCAGGGGGGGGTTGATCCGTAAATCAACTTAATTTCGTGATCGAATGTTCGTCTTGGAGCTAATTTTTCTGCCGTCTGGGCTTCAAACAAATGTTTGTATTTCCAGTATTCTTTCGGTAATGATTCGGGTTCCAGCGTATTTTTCGATGGCTTTTATTCTTCCGATGCGGCATGCATTAGGATCCCAAGCGACTGATTCATCATATTCGAACATATCCGCTATGCCTTCATCTTCTTCCACACAGTTTTCGCAACATTTTGCGGAGAAGGTCCAATTTTCTGCATCATCTATGTGAGACACTGGGTGTTCACGATGCCACCAACCAAAAGGAATTATCATTCCGTAGTGACCTACTTTAGCCACTTCACACGACACTTCAGAGATGTGTCGGTTTTTTCCTATTTCCAATTTTATTGGAAGAGTGTAACACTTTCCTCCAGAGGCAGCGGACGATCCGTCAAAGCCTAAGATATCAACTGCATTGTCGCGTTCTACAGAGGGAACGCAAAGGTCCTCAACTAGGTCCTTATTGATAAGGAACACGTTGGATCCCGAGTCTAAGAGGACTGTAATTCTGTATCGCTTATCGTGTATATGGAGGTAAGCGATCCCCTCCGGACAGTTGTATCGTTTTGGTTTACGAGCGTCGAGTTCTACGTGCTTGGCGCGGATAAGACTTTCTTGGTTCTTTTGTTTAGGCATCGTTGGTATTGGGTGTAGGTAACAAGATGTTTGTTACTACGCCCGCGTAGTTTCGACCATTTAGGTCACCTCAGACAAACTAGTAACTCTTTAGCTCTAACAATCTGGGTCTATATACTAAAGCAGCGTTTCACCAATACGCTATTGCGCACGACCAGTTTTCAGGCTCGATGCCTTCTCCCGACACGCCAGACCTAGGCTCATAGCAGATTTTGGGGCGGTTATTAGCCCTTTTACTCCCCTGGTGTGTGGTTCCCACTTTCACCGAATCCTTTCCCTTAGGGTTTCGGTTATCCGTCCAGCTCCCTCAGAGGGGCCTTGCGCACCAAAGCGGTATATCCCTATCCCACACTCTGGCCAGAAGGCAAGATAGTACATGCGTATAATACGACTCAGACTCGTGTGGTAGGTGGAACAGCCCGCGTCGGTTGTCCTCCTGTCGTGTATTTATTATCAGGTAGATCTTGCATTGCTATGTCCTAACTTCTTCTGTATAGTAACTTGCTTGCACACGGGTAGCAGGCAACCGCCAGGTGACTCGAGGAACTTCGTACTGTTGGCTCCCGGGCCATGTGGGCATGTTAACTATCCTCTCTTTCGATCAAGATTCTCTATATATTGATTCTTGTGTTCGAGCTCGTAAGTCCCTCGTGGGGTTCCTTCACTTAGAGCCTACTTGCGTTGATTCTGCAAGGAGAGACTTGCTTCGCGCCGCTTTGATCATTTTGAGTTTCGTTTCCCGTAGTTGCACACGGACTACCCGATCCCCGTCGTGGTCGGTACCCAATACACCCCAGCCAAAGGGGGTTCCCATTTCGATTCCAGCTCCCTTAGGATACTGAATACCCAAACGCTGTCGCCGTTGGTGCCAGCGATCTGACCAAGGTCAGTTCCTCGTCGTCTGCTAGTTCCCAGATTTTATTCACTCGTGCTGGGTGCTGAACAGATGTGACTTTGCGCGCTAATTTGGGCTTTACAATAGCCGATCTTGCTCGTCGAATTCGCATTTTTATTGGTCTTGAGCTGACCGTTGCCGCTGATATATGGGCGTCACCCCAACACGTTTGATAGGTGTGGTTTTACTTTCCACAATGTGTGCAATCTCCTTCTTTCCTCCGAGTATCTTTCACACTCTGCGGGATACCGGTATGAGCCTGGGCGAAGTTTGTGTGGGTGGTCTTTGTCGCACCTCCCAACCTTTTCCTGGGCTTCTCTGGTTCATCGTCCCTTTTCCGTTTTTGTGGTGGGACTCCACCTCCTTTGACATAAGGTTTAGTATTCCTTTGTCGCTTTGGTTTAGGGTCCCTTCGGTCTTCTCTTTTGACCTCTTGGACTAATTTTGGTTTGGACGATTGGTCACGTCCAATTTTCTTTCAGGCTAGCAGTCCTTCTCCTGACCGCCCGCATTGCCTTATTGCCTCTTCCCATTCCTTGGTTCGTCCTATATTGCAGGGCCGACAACCTGCGGACAATTTGTTCAGGAAGTTTGTCTTCGACTACCTCACTCCAGGACTCCCCGGTCATGCGTGAACGAATATTATGGTTGTGCATCACTGTCAGGTAGCGTTCAATACTGCCGTCGTACGTAACTAGTTTCATTGCTCGAAGGGCTAGTCTTTCGGCTTCTACTGGGGCGAATCGCTTGATCATATCATGTTCAAAGTGAGTCCATGTTGTCAGCTCTGGCTGCTGGGTTTCCCCTTGAAGTCCGTCCATAGCCTTCCGATACCATATGGTGTAAGGAAGGACTATGACTCCTTTTGTACGGCTGAGCGCATAGATGACTCGTTCCCGGGTATCGTCCCAGATTTGCGTGTTCCGTTCGAAATAGTAAGCGCATTGAAGGATCCACACATATATGTCTTGTGCGGGTCTATTTTCAAAGAATGGGGGAGGCTCTGATGGTCGCTTAATATTTGGCGCCATCGCGTTGGCAAGCATTTCTGCCATACCAGACAGTTCTGGTATTTGTCCTTGCCTGCCTCGGCTAGGACCTCCTCTCCTTCTTCCTCTTTCATCATCATCATCATCATCGTCGTCGCTGGGATCTCCTGGGTTCCCTCCTTGGGCACCTGAGGGGAATGCATCAGCGGTTTCTCGACCTTTGCCCTTGTCCCTGCGTCTAGGTGGAGCGTAATACTCCACGTCATCCGTTTCTTGGACCACGGGTAAGGGTGCGGGTCCTGCAGCTTCGGGACTTGGTTTCACGGGTAATATTTTATTTATTGCCGCGGTTTACCCCTTTAGGGTTTGGTTTGTCTCGATATCCTGCAGTTGTTGCTGGTCTTGAGACCTGCGAATCTCCGCTTGGCGCGTAGTCTGATCTGTGCGCATTTGTCCTAGAGTGCGATTGACTTCTCTTTCGCGAGTAATACTCTGGGCACGGAATTCGACGAATTCCGCTCTCAGACTGAGGACCATTTGTTCCAGAGTCTGGTCTCGAGCCAATGCCACTTGGCTTTCTTCCCCGAGGGTTCCATGTAACCTCATGGTTACTGCTTCATATTCCTGTTGACGCCATTCCTGAGCGTCAATTTCTTTTGTGACTTCTTGCAACATCTCTTCTTGTATCCCCTTGACTTCGCTTTCCATGCCTGCCAGCTGCATCAACAAGATGGCAATATCATTATCGTGGACATCTTGTCCAACGGCGATTTGCTGTTGAACCTTAATTAATTTTAAGGTATTATCTTGGGTGGCTCCCTTCAAATGTTTGAAGGCGATGTTGGCTTGGTCGAGCGAAGTATCGATGTCTTGTCTTATCTGTCCCAACGTTATCCCAAGACGTGCAGCCAGTCTGGCCAAGTTTGCAGCGTGTTCCCCTGGTCTCGGTGTGGGGGCCCTTCATATCCTATGAGTGCTTGCGACACTAGAGGATCGGTGAGAAGGTCTATTTCCTCTCCGGAATGCAGGTTCCTGAGGTGTCGAGGGGAAGGGACTATGAATGGCGGAATCATCCGCCTTATCCGTGGTGTCGGGTCTGGTATCCATAAGTTCACCCGCCGTTATCCTTTTCCTCAGATCCTGAGGTATCTCCGCCATTGTGATACTTTCTAGATAGGCTAGCTGTTCTAGTAGCCCTGGATGAGTGATTCCTGGTACTTCGTACCAGAGTTCTTGATATCCTTTAAAAGGTTTAAGGAATCGTATGTAAGGTATACAACGTTTGAGACACTCTAGAGGTGTAGGTATAAAAGGGTTCTGTTGGTCCGACTCTGGACTCAAAACCTGAATCTCCTTTTTTTCGTGGTTTATGATGTACTTATAGTACATATAAAGTGTGTTAGGCCCAGGCCGAGGGGATGTCTGGCCCCCGGGTGACTGTCCCTGGGTTTTCCTTTTCTTTCTCTTCTGTCTTCAAAGAGCACTGGGTGCTCTAGTCAACAAAGTCCTCCGACTTGGTCGAATTCCACTCAAAATCAGAACCGTGCCAGGTGCGATATATGCTATTAAATTGATCCCTCGTTGGGATCCCGAAAGGTACAGTGAACCTCGAGGGTTCTTGCGTATATTCTTCTTCGATTTCGAACAACTCGGTATCGAATATTTCTTCGAAGGAATGAATATAGATAGGACAATGAGGTGCTTCGAAAATGTAATCGAAGTCTGAGGTGAGGGTGGAGTTTGAGGTGAACTCGTAGTTCATATAGTGAGCCTTGGTAACAGGAGAACTATCAACATACTGTTAGGCGGACGGCAAACTCAAGTATATAACTGAGGGACGTAGGCCCGAAATCTTTTATTAGAGGATCTGTCGAGGAAGGCTCGTCTCGATAAAGTAAGCTAAGGTAAAGATTTAAAGTGTAGAACAATATTATATTGATAAGATCTCTTCTCCGTTGCTTGATGATGTCTGTAAAGCTCGCGAGGCACTTTGATATTTATATCCCGCGTCTGAGTGTTCGCGGACTACTTCTAACTACTATGCCTCCGAAGTACCACCCTGGTTTTAATACGCAAACATCCAGAGTCTTATAAGTGCGAACACCGTTTGACCCTGAAACTTATCACACCCTTTTCGCGGACTCGGAATAGTATTCCACCGTTTAGATGACTGCGCTATTTGTTATACCAAACAGCAGCCTTCAACTTGGATGTCCGCGTAGACTATTATGTTACTCTAGTCTGGTTGACTATCATTCCAGTAGTCTCTTCGGTCATGAAGTGATCAAGTTCATGCCGGTTCACCTAGTGCCAATCGCAAGTCCAAGCCAAACAGGTCAACATCTCAAGGGACTCTGACTTATCTAGGTTTTCTATTCTGAGCATGCTTCCCCTTGGTCCGCCAGCCTCNGACCAACCAACCTACAGCTGATCTCAGAAGGGTATGGGTGGATTCGGTATACCCCTCATAGCTTCCACTACTGGGATATCCTCTTGGAGTATTTCGCCAAAAACGTCCCGTCACTCTCGGCCCATAGTTTAGGAAGCCTAACTTTGGAGCCTACTATCTCAATGCGCCTCTGACGGATCTCCTCCTTTCCACTTCCCAGATGTTGCCAAAGGTCCCCTCTCATAGATCCCGCGAACAGCATACGGTCGGACAGACGGCCGCGACGTATATGGTGTTATGAAGTGGGCTTCGTTGATGTGACATTTTAGTTATGGGACGCAACTCTCGAAATCTCGCTAATGACGTGCGGGCCCCATAAGGGGGCCGAAGGGTGGTGTTGGCTCCGGTAAATTGAGGGTCTGTGTGCAGTTACCCTACCGTGGGTCTGTGCACATGTCTCGGATTTCCATATGCCTAACAACCACCTCTACCAACAGCCACATCCATTATACCACTAGAGGCACTCTCTCCTCCACAGCCATGGGCTCAGCCACATCCGGCTCTAGTGGCTGTAAGGACCCCCCTACAACTGGGTCTACCACACCAGCCACCCCACTCTCAGCCTTCAAATATATCAAAGCAGGTGAACAATCCCCTGGTGCCTGCAGAACTGGGCTACTAGGGCCATCTACACAACCCTCTTCAAGCAGGAGAAGCTTCTCTGCTAGCCCCAGAAAACTTATAAGATCTTGCCCATCCCTAGCACCATATCTACGCATGGCGTAGATTATGGAAAAATGACCATAGAAATGACGGCCTCGCGAGTGGTCATCATGATAGTGACTTTCTTCATAGAGTGATCAAGTCACCACTAAAAGACCAAGACGTGATGCCAAAGGTGAGAGACTTCCGCCTCAAGGATGAAGTTCTTCGCAACAGCACAAGAGAGAACTACTGATGATAGTGCAAATAATGTACCAGTAGGAACCAAATCTCACTTAACTATAGTGACCATGAGGAGGTAAGGTGTTAATAAAAGAACCATGAAGATAAGCAAAATATAAGCGAGCCTTCCAATGAATGTGTAGAGATAGAGAATAAAAGTGATGAAAAGTCTTCAAATCTAACGACTTGAAAACTATCGTAAGATAAAAACTAGAAGCTCCCAAAGCCTAACCCTAGTATTGCGACCGTGATAGAGTGGAAATAGGTAGGAAAGTATAATAAGTGGTTACATAATGAATTAACTATCAAGCTTGTTTCTTCTTTTTTTCTTTTTTTTCTTTGTTTTTTATCTTCAATTTTATTCTGTATTTAAGGTATACTGTCTACTTGCAGCTCAATATGCTATGGCAGATGCATCCACCTCATCCCCTAAGCTAGTCCCGAAGCAGCTAAAAGAAAAAACTATCACGAGGCCCTGCATTATTAATAACCAGGTGCCTAGCTCATAGGCCCCATGACTTGAACATGGAATTGTCTCGCCTAAAGCCACTAACTCCAATACCTCATGCAGTTGAAAAAGCTCCCCCACCCAGCAAACTTGTAGTATACACAAACAGTAAAGACTTTCAAGAAAAGCCCCTCAACCCATCAAAACAAAGAAAACCCCACATTCTAACATTGATCACTACCTACAGCGAAAAGCCTACCCAAATAATTTAAACCCTAACAATGCAGTTGAAGCTCTAAGTTACCTATGATAAATGTATCTATGGCCAATGGGAATATACCCAGCAAAGATGGTGGTAGACCAAAGGGAAAGTCCAAGAAGAAGGCAAAAGGACTCATGGCAAAATACAGAGACCAGTGAAATCTAGGCTAGGCAACCTGAAGGCTACATCCAAAGGATACTGAAGTAAGGATAGTGGATAGCAGTAGGGTTCCAGCTGATCTGACAGTAAGAAAGAAGCAGGAACCAAACACGCTCATGTTAGTCATATTAGCTATTGGTAATCATATTCGTATCTGACTAGGCAGTCCTCAGATGGAAAGTAAGATATTTTACCGTGTCTCTCACGTAGTCTCTTATTCCACAAGAGATAGCATTACTTAGTGGATAGCATACCATCGCATGCTAACTAAAGAGGAAGAGCGAGATTGACTAAGAAGCCTGTTAGAAGTTCTCACATACTGCAAACTGTGTTCCCAGCCATCCATTACATGGGAAGTGAGTGGTCGCCGCCTGTGAAAGAGGGCCTTAGTAAGTGAGGAGAGGGGAGGGAATGGGTAGCAAAAAGCAGTACCAGAACTCAAGGGAGGAGCAGCCTCAACATAAAAAAGCGAAAGAGGACAGTGAGGAGAGGATGAGGATAGCCATCACTCCTAGGCCAAAGCTATTACCAGAAAACAGGAAAGGGCTTCGGAGATCGTGAAATTCCTGCATTGAGGGTTGATTTCAAGTGCGAGGAAAATAGAGGGGACGGAAGATGGAAACTAACTATCAAGCCTTAGTGGCATCCTTATATAGTTCTTTACCCAACCCATTTACAAATTACAACGACTATGAGTTATAATCATGACTCATACACTCACATAACATAAAAGTCATATAACCTCAACATTGGTCATATGCATAAGCCACATGACCTCTTAATAGGTCATGTGTATGAAATAACATATCTTCCTGCACAGCCCTCTTGGTCATGTACATAGCCCCTATAATTTCTTAATAGGTCAGGTGTGTGAAAGTAAACCATAGCATATAGCCTCCTTGGTCTTGTGCCCAGTCCTCATGACTTCTGAATAGGTCATGTGTGTGAAATCATGATATAACAAATGAAACCCCATGACGAATATCCTCATCATGGTACAAACATCTCCATCCACTATCTGTCAGTCTAGAATCATGACAATCAGATGCACAGGATACACGGGATGCAGGATATTCTTTTTACTGATGATTATATGTACACTTCTATCTACTAGTATAATATATCTATACCACTTACCTAACTCCTTCTGACCTTCTAACTATCCATACACATTCTAGAAGCTATTCATCCTCTGAATTTCTAAGACCCATTGAACAGCTAGATCCTCAGATTTCTTTATATTACACTTATTATTCCAGCTACCCTCTTCTACCATATAATGGTCCAACATCTATACTGGTAGTACTATTCATACTCTCTCCTAGTCAGAAGAGATATTCACTTAGCTCCACCACTTCAATATACTTGTAAATTAAATAATCTATTGATCTTCTCTTATTAGTGCTGTGAAAAGATGTATTGCAAGATCTCTATATGATTTCCATAGGACCATTTCATAACATTAACACAAGATAACTAAATGCCAGGTACCTCTATTACTTAGCTCTTGGTCATGGCCTGTTCTTTTAGAAGTATCAACTATCTAACTGTCTTAATATCATCACTAGGCTAAAACTAGCATTTTATAAGATATATAGTTCTAATATAAAATTTAAGTAAATTTTAACTCTACCTCTTTTCTACTAATAGCTGTATAATGTGTATGCAATGGCCATTCTTTTCATATTCTTTTCTTTTTGTAATCACAATTTTTGGGAGTTGTATGTGAGGGTGCCATGGTTGGAGTTGCCATTGTCAAGGAGGCTCAGGTTTCAAAAGTGACGATCACTTTTGGCCAAGAACTATATGTATGTATCGGTGCAACTTCCTGTTCTACTGCAACTTTGCAACATCGTTTACTACTAGCACTGCATAAGTAACAAGTGGTGACTATAAAAAAATTAAAAAAACTACCCGGACTAAAAGGTCTCTCCCTCCCTGCCTCCCTCCCTCCTCGAACTGGTTTGACACGGTACGGTAAGTCTACTTGCACCGTGGCCGTCACCGGGGGGGGGGGCGGACAAAAGATTCTTTTGTGACGCGGCCAGCTGGACGTTGGGATATTATAATACTACGGTAGAGGCTTGTTCGTTGGTATTATACCCCGCCGTTTGGGGGGGGGGGGTTGGAGAGACATCATCTGTGGTTCTGGAATTCTGCTATTCATACTTCTCCCCACAGGGACTGGTGGGTTGATTGAATGTTTGGCTGGCTGGCTGGATAACGGAGAGGCTGACCAAGCAACGAAACTCGACGATGGTTAGACTGACTGACTGACTGAACATGGGATTCAGGCCCAAGGAGCTTTTTATTATACTTTAATCATTCTGTGGCTTGTTTTGTGCTTGTGCACTCGCCAAGGCCCGTACTGTACTGTACTGTACTGTATAAAGGTAAATAGGTCTAAGCTAGTCTACAAGTTGTTGTCAAGCCTAGGGTATTTCTTGAAACAAAGCATATGGTAGGCGGTTTAATACAATAGGTTATCATATAAGTGGAAGCGTCGAATTGCACTGCGGTAGGCCGGGACAACGGACGGTAGAAGCATAAGCTACTGTGATCCGTCCATGTGCTGCCACTGTCTTCAACGAACAACTATTAATTTATTAAGCTTATCACCCCCCGTCGTTAACTGGGAACTAACTAACCTGGTGCGGATCAACCGTTGAACTCGTGGCTTGCAGGGTGGTTGGTGGGCGGCGTGGCTAGTTCGGTCAACTGGCCGGCCGTTGGCGGACGGAAGGCCTTCAACTGTCAAAGATTCGTCCTGCGGCTTGCCCGTTGAAATACCGGTGCTGTGCCAGTAGGAGTTTCTCTTTGTACAAGTACGGTACGAGTACAGTATTCGAGTAATCTGTCTCAAATTCGCAACAAAGTGCCACCGGGCCTGTTCCGGACTGCATTGAATGCTACCGGTATCACACTTCAACTCCTACTCGAGTACCGTACTTTGCTTCGGGGCATCATACCGGCAACCCACTGCACCCCGGTAAGCTATGCTCACAAAGGGGCACATTGGACTTTTTGACGCAGGCTTCATTCGTCACCGTATATATATAATCGGCAATTTCAGTCCATCGTACAAAATAGTTTAGTATTGGTGCTGATATAACCCCCGATAACTAACTCTTGCTCATCAACCACAGTTAAACGATGAGCACCGCGTGCCACTTTGTGGACCATCTCTGCTGGAGTGTGATATGAGCACGTTTTGCCACTCGAGTTCCACTCGGCATTCAATGACATTCAATGGCAGGGGATGGCAGAAGACCCCCCTAATCGAAAATCGGGATTCTCATCACACGGGATGCCTTTTTCTCAGTCTCTCTCTCTCTTCTCATGAGGAAGCCCTGCCCTGCCGGCACTTGCGTTTGTCTGTCCTTCCTTCCCCACCACTTTCCCCACACCCGGGTCTGCCGTTTTTTCTAAAGGCACAAGTCGAGCCTGGCCCCCGCCCCGCATTACTCGCGTCGCCAAAGTACCGGGTGACACCAAGATGAGGCGAGAAAGTTATCTCGACTGCAAGAATCCATTTACGAGTACTCGAGTAGTTTATCTGTGGCCCCCGTGGCTCCAGTTGTTGGCCGTGCTGGAAACTTCCTTACCTTACCGGTATCATACTTATGACTTTTTCCAACCGTGTAGATCTTCCGTCCGTGGGGGGGGGGACCTCAGGAACTCTACGGGTATCCCACGTACAAATACGGCTATTGTAACTGTACCATTAGCAATAGGGATGGATGGATAGGACTGAGGGGTTTCCTTCCCCAGTGAAACACAGTGGTTTTGGCTTGTTGCTCGAACTCGAATGGTTGGCTCTTGCCTCTCTCTCTCGCGTGATCAGGAAACTTGTTGGCTGGTGATGGATTCACGAGGACTTTTTGGTAAGCTTCGCTTCTTGCAAGTCTCTTGCTCACGGCGTCACAGCGATAACTGGTTCGCCCATGCATGTGTGCCAACTCACACCTAACTGTTGTTCTAGCTACTGGGGTAATTTTTTTCCTTTTTTCCCTCCACTCCTAGCAAGTGCTGCTCCTGGCGATAATCATAAGAATCACGATGTGTCCGTGAGCTTTTCTTCTTCTCTTTCTCTACGGAATTGAGGCTAACTAGACTATCGGTATCTGTACGGACCGGCTACGGTGGGCAAAGTGGTTTCTTTTTTTTGTTCGGCTTGGCGTTGTCTGCTTGGTCTGGGTTTATTATATTCTCCATTTTACCTATTCTGCCTGATCCCGGGTGAATTTGTCCAAGGTCAGTCCAGTTCCTTTTTATTATTCCATTTTTTTTCCCCCCTCCTCTTTAAGATCCTGATTTTTCTTTCTCCCATTCGGGTTCGGACTAACCTCGGGTGGGGTAGCTGTGATACAAATAAGGACCAGTCATATTTTCGCGTCTTAGACATTCCACATCGCGTTAATTCGATCAAATTCTCTCCTTTTTTTTCTTTCGACGCCCACCCCTGGCGGGTAAGTGACAAGGATCCCCCATCGCTCGATTATGATGAACACTTCCCACTCGTCCACTACCAAGTTTAGCGACGTGGAAAGCACTCGGTGGCCTTGGCCAAAGTGGAGCACCGAACTTGATGCCTTTTGTGACTCTGCGAAAAACGTGATTCGCAAGATTGGAAGTAAATTACAATTGGAGGAAGAGGAGGAGGAGGAGGATAAGGTGTATTTTCGTCCTCTCTCCGCTGCGTCTTCCACTCAGCTTCATTTATCCCCGTACGACCTTGCTCTTGGTGGTGTTGCCCGAGAGGTGGAACAAGATTTTCAGGAAGGTGGTGGTGTGGGTGACAGCGACAGCGGGGGTTATCTCTCAGACGTTTCTTTCTCCACCGGCTTAGAACATAACTACGCTTATTATACTCATCGACGAGTGGAAAACACACATCGATCTTGCCCCGACGAATTATATCCACGAAAACACCTGCCAGCCATTGACAATCCATCGCCCGAGCTTGACGTGGTCGCGTACCTCACCGAGGACGAATATAACGAGGACGGAAGGGACGAACGTTTATACGAAAACCACCGTGAGGAATACTTTGAGAACCACGAGGTCCCAGGAAGGTCGCTAAAGAGAATGGCTGGCCCCATCCTCCGCGCCCCATCTCCATCGCCGGTCGCTAAGGAGAGAAAGAAGTCGAAATCTTCGAGGAGGAGATCGTCGTCGCACGAGGAGGAGGAGGATCCGGCTGAGAGGGAGCGGAGGCGACAGGAACGAAGGAAGCGAAGGGCTGAAAGGGAGGGGAAAAGATCTCGGGATCCGAGAGACTCTGCAGATGAGGTAGGACGACGAGGAGGTGAGAAAAAGGGGAGACATCGACAAAAGAAAGAGCCATCACCACCACCACCACTACAACAACAACCGGTACTGAGAAAGGTAGTTGAGGGTGTTGGGAAGGATAATAAAAAGAACCGTTATTCTATTGAGGATGTCCTGGGTCTATCTAGGTTTGTTCTAGCGTGCTTAGACGGGGTTTCATCCTTCTAAGTATTTTTTTTAGTTCACGATCACGATCCATCAGCGTGAGGCGACCGATAAAGGTTCGGTCGAATCATTCTCTGCGAACGGCTAGGTCGGACTCACGGCTACGACCAGATTCGCGATTGAAGGTCGCTCCTGATGGAGCCCGTGGAAATGGCACCAAACGGGCTAAAGAGCCGTCAAAGCTTGCCACTGTAGCGAGCGTGGGCCAGCGGCCACCGTCCCGTCAGCGACATCGCAAACATCACGATGATCACTCAACCCCAGAACTTAGAGCCCTTTGCCGACGATGTATCCAGAAGAGGGAGAAGAAGGAGAAGAAGCAGGCTGAACTGAATATCGAGATCGCGCCCGAGCCAGTGGTAGTCCCGGTTGCCGCACCAAAGAAGGTGGAAGTGAGGATTCAGGAGCCAAAGATGGAGAGAAAACGTGAGGATAAGGACAAAGCTAAGGTCAGCGAGCCGGTCAAACCAACTTTGAAGAGGTCAAAGCAAGTACTGGGGCCAGCTGCTGAGAAGAAGCCGGAAAAACTGTAGGTATCTCCTTGCTGGCGATGTTGATACCAGCTAAGTCGCCTAGTGCTCAATGTATTACCTGTCTGGCCGACGACATCCCACACAAGGAAGCAGCGCATCTCGCATGCGATCATTCGTGGTGCCATGAGTGCCTCAAACGAATATTTACACTCTCCTTGACCGACCCAGCTCATATGCCGCCAAAGTGCTGTGGCGACGACCATGTTCCTCTGAACCACGTTGACAAACTTCTCAGTTACCGGACAAAGAAGTTGTGGAACAAGAAGTACATCGAGTACACTACTTCCAATCGCATCTATTGCCCCGAGGTGAACTGTGGTGAATGGGTTCAACCCAAGGATATTGAGGCCGGTGTCGGGAAGTGTTCGCTGTGCAAGACCAAGGTCTGTGCTTTGTGCAATGGAAAGGCGCATGGTGATGGGGAGTGCCCTAAGGATGAGGACTTGATGAAGTTTATCGAGACAGCCAAGGAAAACAAGTTCCAAAGATGTTATAGCTGTAGGGCGGTAGTTGAGCTGGAGAGGGGCTGCAACCACATGACGTGAGTTTGCCCTGTCCTTTGAAGCATGCCTTATACTAACAGTTATCTTAGTTGCCGATGCACAGCAGAATTCTGCTACATTTGTGGTGAGAAGTGGAAGACGTGTAATTGCCCCTGGTTCAACTACGAGCCTGAAGAAGACGACTACGTCATTCCCATCTGGAACCCTGACCAACCCCCCCCCGCCCTCCCTGCGGGATTCGCCGAGCGTAGAGAACAGCGCGCTCGTGCCCGCGAAGAACAGCTCCGTGCCGACGAAGAGCTTGCTCGTAGACTAGCACGGGAAGAAGGAGCTCGTGCACCAGTCACCCCGGGTTTCAGTGATGAATACTACCTCCCGAGCCCACTGCAAATCGACGCGCTCGCCACCCTTGGCACGATCGGCACAGGGCTGCGGAACGGCATCCGAAGACTAGCAGCAGACTACGTCGAGGCAACACAAGCCGTGCGTGATCCAGTTCTCTCTCTCGTTCCTACACCAGCCCGTGTTCCCCAGCTTCAGCAGCCACCCCGTGTCGAGCGCAGGAGAACGGAACCCCCACGTGTTAGACACAATCGCAGCCGCGAGGAGATCCGAGAGAACCTTAACAACCTCCTTCAAGAGGCGCAAGAGCTCGAGGTCCGTCCTTCCCCCATACGCGCGGAGACAGAACCGCCCCGCCTGAAAACCCCACTACTCCTCCTTCCCGCCCCACCGACACCAGAACCGGTACCAGCACCAGCATCAGCACCGCCACCAAGCCGCTACCTCAGTGAAGCCCGCCAAGCACATATAGAAGAATATCTCCGCAATATCGAAATCCCCGAGCCCGAGCCCGTCAGCCCAATATACGAGGAACCGCGCATGCAGTTGTCCCGCCGCAGAAGAAACCACAATTTTGCCACCGAATACGATCTCGATATTGATAGAAGAGAACTTGTTGACATGAGTCTCAGGTACACATCTGCACCTGCACCTGCACCTCTACCGAGGGATCCTGTGGCCGAGTGGCGTCCCAGAGGGTTCAATGCTGGCCGTGTCGGCCTTAACAACGACCCTTGGCATCAACACCCGGCTCATGCACACCCAATGTTCCGCAGAGCCATGGCGACCGGTGAGGTCCCTAGGCGTTGGGGAGCTGAAAGGAGGGGGTATTAGTTTCAGTTGAATCATAATTCTAATTTCAGTTCTTTGTTTTTTTTTATACTTGTCTTTCCTTTTCCCTTTTCGTATATTAGTCTAACGGCATGGGTTTGTAGTCATGGAGCGTTGTGTATTTGGGTTCGGGCCCGGTGGTGGCTGCTAGGTGAGCGAGTTTTTATTCGGCTCAGGTTCTTGTGTATATGGGTGGAGTTTTATGGATTGGATTTCTGAGGGGGGATTTTGTAAACATGTATTTGGTATGATTGATATGACGTGATGGGTGATGGATGGCTGGTTAGGTTTCGATGAATGCTGAATTCAATTCGATGCAATGAGTTACTCTTGTTTTGATGTCCTGCGCTTTGCCTACAATAGAAGGGTCTTGCCGTGTGAGATGAGGTATTCAAAACCAGCATCAAGTGCCAACTCGCGATGTCTGGTGTGGAAGGTCAGAGGCAATATTCTGAATGGGATTGCCCGTCATACATTACTTGTACCGTACCTTTGGTTATATAATACTCGAGTATGGTGCATCATCGTTCGTAAATGTCCAACCGCCATGCTAGGTATCTTGCAGCAGCAACGAATATAATACTCGTAACCCTGTGAATGAATGAACAGCCAGGCGGGCAGGCACACACTATCGACGGCCGAATGGGGGGGTTGGGGAGTCCGGCGAGATATTGGCATAGCGGAAGCTAGAGGTCGTGGAGTTTGCACGAGCCATCACACCCTGCCCCCTCCCCCTTGCCTGCCGGCCGGCCTACGGTTACTCTTCAGGTTGGGGATCACAATGGTTGCCGAGGGGTGGGGGTGGGTTGGGCCGTGTAAGGACGGACGACGATCAGCTTCCGGGTGGATCACCTCGTAGCAGGTTGGTACTATAGGAAACTGAATTGTATTTTTTTCTTTTTTTTCTTGTATGATAGTATGATAATAATATTGATAACTTTATTGTGCTGAGCGTCGGTGAGGTGATTTAATGTCTCCACCTCACTATCATCACGTAGTGGAAGGAAGGAAAAAAGTGTCGGGTCGTGTATTATATAACTAGGAATTAGCTTCTTGTTTCTGTTTGAACTTGTGTATTACAATTGGTCCTTCGATGGATGCGTTATCTGCTGATATGACATTATAGCAATAGAGGGAGCGGGAGGAGTTGGAGGGTTTCGGATTCTTCATATCTTGATTTCTTTCTCTTTCTTTCTCCTCCTCCTCCTCCTCCTCCTCCTCCGGTTGGACGCAAGGTGGTGTTTTTAATCCAACAAAGTACCCCCCCCCGCCCCCCCCGCTTCCGATCGACCGACTGGGCCTTACGATAGTGGGAAGGGCAAGGGGGGGGGGGGGAACCCGGGCGGAGGTTACATATCAGACAAGTATTGTCCGTCACGGGGAATCACTCGTGTGGGCTGTATGAGAGGTGATTTTGTTAGAAAAGGAGCTCTTTTTATGGGTATCATTTTTGCGGTTTTATGTGTTTTTCGTGTTTTGCGTTATATTTGTGTTTGGTGCGTTGTTTGTTTGTTGGGGGATTTAGGTATATGATACTGTACTGTGGTATTATCATATTATCATATCATAGGTGAAATTGGAAAGGGGGAGGGAGAAAATCTGCTTCTGTACAGTGTACATAGGGGCTACTGGTAAGTATGATGATACTCCTTCCCCTCTCATTTCTTGCCTACAAACTGGATACCGCCTACGATTCTTTTTTTTTTAACTGATCTCACTCCTTGGCCGGGTATGATATGATATGGTAATCTCCGGCATTACCGAGAACTAACGTCTGCCTTGAACCTGTCTATCATATCATATCATTCACTCCACTCATCATGTATGTTAGGCTTTTTTTCCCTTCCAGGACCTTTTCCGGCATGGCATCTCCCCCCTCCGAGAGAGATCCGATATGATACTAACTAAACATATGCTTCGCCCTAAGAGCTGGAAGCGCCGGTCCTTGCATCATACCCGCTCGAGCGGAGTGCGGGCTGTGCTGCTGTGTGTGGGATGTAGTGTTGGCGGTGGGTGTGCAGGCTGCTGCCGAGAACTTTCTTTCCATATCGCACGGTATGATATACTTCACTGGCTATGATAACTAGATCATTAGGAACTATCAGTAGTTATATTTGGGGGGGAACTTCTCCTGCCTAGTTCTGGATGACAGTGTAAGTAAGTAAACCTTTATGCTATCGCGGGGGTTTTTTTTGACCATGTTCTATTACTCCGAAGGGGGGGGGGGGTGATGACAAGTTACTCTCGATTCTTCCTGATCCACCGCTATATAATTACCCGGTAGACCTCAGGTGGGGAGAAAAACGTAAAATTTTTTTTCTCTTTTTCCCCCCCCCCCCTTCCAATTTGGCATGATAGTTGGAATTTAGTTGTTATATATACCCCATTGTATGCATACGTGAATGGCGTAGAACTCACTGGCGTCTAGCAACATTCGTCCCCACCCTCCCCTAGCACTTGGTACTGTATGGTACTAGTACTGTACACCTCCGAGTTATTTATTATACCTATCATACCGGGGGTTGGTGGGGGGAAAGCAGAATGCACCAGTCCCCCAACCCACCGATAGATAGTCCTACCAATCCCATAAGCAGAAGCAAATGCCACATACTACCGGTATAGCACACGTGGAACAAGTGGTCGGTCCCTTGAAAGTTGGGCGTGTGCTCGGTGGGATAGTCTACGACAACCTCCTCCTCCTCACCCCTACCATACCGACCGAGCATGAGAGCAAGAGGGACAAGGGAGAGAGAGACAGGACAAAGTCGGGGGAATATATATATAATCCCACTGCTTTGACTGTCAAGATTTATGTGGTTAGTATTCGTATGGTGCGGTATTTTTGCTCCTGGTATTTATAACTGTATAGTACTTGCACGCAAGCACTTCTGTCCTAGTGTGAAATGCATAATCACAATAACACAATCTGCGAGCTTCCTCGTGCGTGGATATGCCTGGGAGGGTCTCCTCTACGAAATCACCGATAACGGTACTGTACCGGTCGAGCACAGCACTCTCCTCCGTCGTCTGGGGGGGGAGGGTGTATGATATCTAAGCTATGGAACGAGGTTTGGGCTACAAGAGTACGTATATTCCTCGTATCATAGATGGGAGTGTGGGTTTTTCGGGGGTGTTTCTGGCTTGGTTGGCTGGGTTCGGTTCGGGTATGACAGGGTGGTGATTGTGAGCGGTGGAATGGGGGCACGGATAAGAAAGGGCTGGACAAACTGGCGGATCCTATATATAATACTTGGTAAAGCAAGGAGCTCGTGCTCCGGGTGCTTCTGGGGAAGTGGAAAGAAGAAAAGCTCACCGAGTGATACTCACACCAAACTGTTCTAACGAATACGCTTCCGCCCAGTCCAAGCTATCCATTTAAGAGTTGAGATTTTATTAGAAACTAACATTATGTACTAGCTGCGCTAACATATTTAGCTTGGTAATAATACCTTACTGTACAAGTACCTTCAGTACTATGATAAGGGTAATACACAAACCAAACCAAACCAAACCATCAGAGTGGAGATATATATCTATAATTACAAAATTGCCCCCCCCCAAAACGCCTTATTCTTTATTTTCCCTTCCAAAAGTTCAGAACAAAGGGAGGAATCCATCCCCCCATCCATCTATCCCATTCATCCACCCATCTCACAAAAACTCACTCAACATCCTCAACACCCCTCCTGACGCCTTCTAAAACCTTCTTGAGCACGCTGGCGTCCATAGCGCCTTCACACCCGGTACAGCCGAGGACCAACCCACCGCCTCTAACGCCAACAACGCACCACTCCATGGCAGGACCGACGACCCCCCCGCTCTGCGAGAACACTACTCTGTCGAGGCCCACTCCGCCGTCCCAGGCGCCGACATTGCTCACGGCGAAGCTGTCCTCCCGCTGCTTGCCAAGCTTGCCCTTGAAGAAGGCGAAGAGATCGCTGACCCAGCGCAGCATGCCCACGTCCAGGTCTGCCGTGCCGGCGTCTAGGCGGTCGTTGATCTGCGCTGTGTGCTCCCGCGCAATGGAGAATAGGTTAGAAGGTGTGGGAGGGGAGCGTGAGTATTCTGACCGGAGGCTGGCGGCGTATGCGCCTATGGCTACTTCCTGGATCTGCTCGGTGGGGACATAGCGGCGGAGGTTAATCGGTGTCGATGAGGTGAGTTTGTCGAACTTTCCTGGTATCGCTTGGAAGGTTGCTGTGGCGATGATCGCAGTAAGGAGGGAAGTGATTGTGGTGTTCTCCCTACGGGAGACCGAGAGTAGTGTTCTGAGGGTTCCCGCGGAGAAGTGGAGGGATTTGTAGATTGTTCTTGTGGTTGCGGGGGTTGGACACGCAGGTGAAGGACTGCCTGTGTAAAGTGTTGGAGGAGGTGGTGGCGGGAAGCACACCTTGGACCAGACCTCCGAGACGATGTGTGGGAGGGAGAGCGGGAGGGGGATTAGCGATTCAAGGGAGGAAGGGTAGGGCTTTTGTTGCGGGTGGACGACATAGCGACCGGCAAAAGTGGGATTTTTGTGAGGTCGAGAGAGCGCGGTGAGGAGTGATTTGTGTAGAGCTAATCCGCTGACGCCGTCGGCTATGGCGTGGTGGTATATGAACGATATCCAGACTCCTCCATTCCCTCCTCCTACTCCTGCGGCTACACCACCACCACCAACCTCATCCTCGTAATCTCGAAAAATCAAACACCTCCACCCGGGCACTCTGCCCAATTCGAAACCTCGTGAATGCTGCTCCGAAAGCACAGTGTCGAGCTCGGCGGTTGTGTCCTCGCCCGGTAGTAGTATTGTCTGCACGATCTCTTCTAGGTCAATACTCTTCAATCGCGCGAACCGCGGTTCACATGTGTTCTCTCCTAGGATCGTCACGGCTAGCGGCGGGTGGAGGGTTATCAAAGCCTTCAGAGCGGAGAAGATCCGTGGCTTCGCTAAAAGTGCTGGGGGGAGGGTGTAGTGTGCTGTTAGACCGACGTTGTTGTAAAGGTTTAGGGTGTGGCGGGTTGTGGAGTAGCGTTCGTAAGGGCCTGGAGTTTGGATTAGGTTAGTATGAGGGTTTCGCGTGTAGGGGGGAATCGGGAGGTATCATACCAAGTGCTCGGAGAGTCTCTGCTATATCTTCCATGGTTAGTTTGGTTCGGTTGGGGGTTGGGCTCCCGACAGTGTTGGCTGTTGGTTGCAATTGAAGGAGTGAAGGGGGCCAGGGGGAGAAGAAGAGAGGAGAGAAGGGGCGGAAAGAGGGAATAGGTGTGTGCATGGAAGAGGTGAGACGCGTTTTTTTGTAAATATCATTGAAGGGAGCTCTTGTCCTTGTTTCTTAGCTGTGATCCACTGGCACCGAATCCCCTGCGGTAGGCGACGGGTGGTTGGTGGATCAGGGGGTGCGCGCCAGCTCTGTATGAATTAACCTGGTTACCATGGTTACAACGGCCGCCGATGCAAGTCATCTCCCGACATCAATTCTTGACTTGTAGTGTAAAGTATCATAATTATCGTGGTTTAACAGTGCTGTTAGATACGATACCGGTATGATACATAGACCCCAGACCTTCACATACAACTTGTCACCCCGGCTCGTCTTATTAGTGTGCATTATTTACAAAAGGGAGTATATAGGACGGGGCATTTCGAATAAGTCTTCTTTCAGGTCTTGTCCTAAAAAGAACTTCCCGTCCGCCACCCGCACCACCACCCCCCGCTTGTACTATACAGCGTGTATGTACGCATACCGGTACTCGGTCATGACACATCTGAAATCTAACTCTATACGCGCTCAAATTGTCGCATCGCCATAATCAGACAGGAAGGATAGAATGCCTACTGTAGTTCACTTGATGCGTCCATAGCTCCTCTTTTCTCTTTCTATCTCTTCCCCTCCACCCTTCTCCATCACCTCCCAAACGGGACCGTTTCTTTGTATCTTCTTTTTAGGTTGAAAGGAGAAAAAAAAGTCTGGTGTATATGAAGGACTAAAACCGCAAAAAAAAAAAAGGGGAAAAAAAATGAAACCTTCCGAACATCTGTGAGCAGCAATTGGTTCTTCCCATTTTCTTGGATAAACATGTGATCTTAGGCGTTGGGGACAACCTACTCCGGCAAGGTATCATAGTAGGAGAGAGAAAGTTCTCCACACCTTGCTCGAGTATGCGGGCTCCGGCGTTCTAAGTTCCTCACAAAACTTACCCAAGATTTTACTATGCCTCCGCTTTCTTCTTTCTGCTTTCCCTTTTCCTCTCTTCCCTTTGTCAATTTACCTTCCTCTTTTCGATTTTCTTTCTTCTTTTGCAATTTGGAAAATTGTTCCTTAAAGATTTGGTTCCTCACTGTGCCGTAGCCCTCAAACCCCGATCGGTTTTCGTGCGGATACCTTGGCAGCGTAAGACCGTCGAGAATGGTCGGTTTGGGTTTGGAGGCCTTTGACGGAGCGAGTGTATTAGCCTCCATACAATTGTCTACTTCGAGAGATAGAGGTGACTTACCACTGCAACAAATGAGCCTAACCATTAGAATATTTCGTAGGAATTAGCCTTCATCAGCACCCTGATGTTCTGCTCGGGAGGGCCATTAGTTCTCTGGTGGCACAAATTTAATATTGTGGGGTATCCCTTACGCTCTCCCTCCTTGCCTTTGGCCCCGCGGGGGGGGTTGTATGCTCGCGCCCCCCTCTCCAACTCTACCTTAGTCTGATAAGTTTGGGCGAACACCTTCAAGATGTTCTCGGGCATTTGAAGCGCGAGGTTCCGAGCGCATAATTGGGCCATTTCGCACCCCCTTTGGGATTTGTTGCACTCGAGAAACGCCTCGATAACCTGGTTAACCTTGTCAAGAAGTTTGGAGCTTGGATCTCGATTCGGAGCTTCATTCCCACTTGTGACCCCTTCCTCTCCTCCTCCGGTGCTAGTTTGGTTTCGTACCTCGCTGAACTGGCGGCAGAGGACCTCGGTATCACGCTGGGACGATTGGCCGCCGAAATCGCTAAAGCCGCTATCAGGGTTGGATTTGAGTAGATGCAGAGGATTGACTGTCTCAGACAGGGCATCTTGGTTATGGCTGATTCCACCGGGGGTACAAGAAGGGCATCCATATCGGTCGCCGAGCGCTCGGAAGGTGCGGTCAATAAAGCTATCTTCTAGCCCTGGAATCTCTGGGAAATCTGGGAAAATTGAGGCCACTAATTGTTCAGCATGACTCTTATCCTCATCCGGGGGTGGTCGTGCCAATTCTATAGCGCGAGCTCTGGTTAGCAGATGATCTCAACCAGAGAGGTCCACCCATCTCCGGGGGTCGTCGCTGCCCAAGAATTTTGGATACATACTGTCGACGTTATTAACCATATCATACTGTATTTCACCATCGGGAGCGACCTGTTGCCTGAGGTCATCCCAGGTCTTCACTTTACGGACATTTTCACCGTGGGCGAAGATCTCCCTCCGGATTTCAACTGGAGGCGTGCAGCCGGCTCGTGAGTGCTTGCCCATATCCGTGTTAGTACCTTTCCTGATAAAGCACTTCTGGCACTGGATATGCCCCACGTGTATCCTCAGGTGGTGATCACTAGTCGTAAGTGAGCATAGGTTCTCTCACTACCCGCATGACAGGAAACAGAACTTACACCGCACTTTCTACACTGGTGAACCGCTTGTCTCTGCAAGGATGATCCTCATTCCCCTCGGGTGATCGCTGACTGAGTTCGAAAACAATGCAGTAACGCATAACCGGGCCCTGTGGTTCACTCAACTTTTTCTTTTTGTTAGGGTTGCCCTCACCGCCCCCGTCCCCGCCCCCGCCTCGTTTTACCGGACGCTTGTTCAGACCGCCGCCGCCATTTCCTGCCCCGGACGGAACCGCAGGTCCGGGTGCATTCTGGCTTGTGCCGCTGCTGTTCCTTCGGCCGGAATAGCTCCCACGGCCTCCAGGTGTTTGCCCGTAGGGTGCGCTTGCAATTTGCGATATGGCGGCATATCCGTTTCGTAAAACAAATCTTGCGATCACGGCAACAATATCGGCAACAGGTTTAGGCTGCTTAGTGAAGTGGACCTCAACCTGATGGACGCTGTACAAAACCACTTGAATCCTTTTAGCTGGTGGTTGTTCGCTGAATGGAGCATCCTCGTCGAGTATCCAGGCGGCCAAGCGGTTGGTTCGGGGTTGTTTCGTCGCCAATGAGGAGAACGTAGAAAGAGAATCGGCGCACGCAAACACTTGAGAATTGCTCGATTCTGGACGGTGGGCTACTTCGGTGGCCATCTTCGTGTTCTGTGTGAAGTCAAGGCGATAGAGGGGATTGCGGTGAGCGGGGTCGGGGGTAGAGTCGTTGTAGATTCTGGAAGGCGCGGTTCGCTGGGGGGTAAAATAAGCGGAAGGCGTAACCCATCTTAATTTGTAGTGGCATTCCCATTTGCAGTGGATGCTCAGAGGCATCTTGTTGGCAGTAGACGGGGGTGGTCGAGGAGAAGACCCTCCAATGCAATAGTGCATGGAATGCGTTGATTGGTCGGCCAACCTGGCCTGCATGTTCTATTTTTTACCCCCCCCCCAGATAACTCACACGTTACCATACCGGTAGGCGAGCGACGCAGAACGCGCTGTTACTCGAGTGGGTAGAGGTTCGTGGACACCACCACTATTAAATTTGCAGACGCTGAGTGGCACTCGGGGCACGACTTGCGGGAGAGTGTGGTGGGCTGCATAAGGGCGATGGAGTCGCTGGTAGAAGCTACTGGAGGTGATAGTGTTATTGGTGGAAAACCCTGGAGAACGGGAGTTTTGGCATGATCTTTCTTTTGGATTGCATAGAGTGTTCTTTCCTTGGTCTTGTAGCGAGCAGGAGATGGCTTTGGAGTTTCTTATCTTTCACCACAATTAGCTCTGTTTTCTTCCGGATAGAGCAAACCTTAGAGCAACCACGATTCTCTCATCCTCTCATCCAGACATATCATCTTTCGTCTACACCCTCGTCCGCTGCACACTTGATACCGCTGACAAAATTTTGGTATTTCTGCACGGGTTTGGTTGGTATGTAATAGCAGTTGTGTTCGCGGGCGCCACACATCGCGAGTAGAGACTCGGGTGTTCGGGCACCGATACTTGCAGGGGTCAAACCAATTGCCTGGAAAATCCACTACTCGTATAGGCAGTAGAGAAAGAAACTACGGTACTCAATCGCCGCCGTATATCGATATCGCGGCCGGGAGTAGTTAAAACTAATCCCCAACAGAACACACAATAGCGGGAGAATTCGTAGTGACGCCTGAAGCGGTCGCATCAGTAATGCTACAATGCCCGGGAATACTCGAGCATTGAATTGAAAGGGAATCACCGTACTACACAGTATGCATTTTACTGTACTGTACATATCAGAATGCCAGAGTTTACGAAGCGCTCAGCCCTCCACATCACTCATATCACATTTCTCATTCACTATTAACAGAGCCTCATTTTGCGATGGGGAGCGAGAGGTTGGCTTACGGGTACCTGGGCTAGGTGCCAGGAATTATTACCGTACTGTATTCGCGAGCAGGCACTGAACACGTACACCAGGCATATGTCGTCCCGGTCCGCAAGCGCTCTCGGGTTTGAGTGAGCGCGATTGTTCCCAAAAGTCGGCCGATGCCTCGGGGCACTCATTATGGAAAGGCTAGACCTTGTGGGCTTCTCATACTGCGGCCAGGGAGCTAACCACAACCCTGCCGAGCCACTGTGTAACCCAAGTTAACTTGTTCCAATTCCAAACCCAAAATTTGCGTGGAAGATATGCATGCTAAAGCCTCGCCAGCTCTCGACAACACTGAAGGGAACCTTATATCTTGTTACTTCCATGCCCAAACAGCGAATGCTGCCACGGCATAACGCAGGAAGTAACATGATTTCTTCTTCTTAGGGGTGCCAGCTGTCCTCCCCCCGGGCGAAAGGGTTCTCATAGGAGTAAAATTCGCAGCCTCGTCTTTAGCGCGTGAGTTGTCAACGCAGCGGTGACGGGGGCCGAGGGTTCGCTTCCTTCAGGTGTTGTTGAGGCTATCGTGGGTGGGTGTGCGTCGGTAGCAAGCTATTCGAGCCTCCAGGATCTGAGGTTGATTTCAAATCACCACTGATACCTCAATGGTTTTCTTCTCCTGTGTGTGTTGATGGATAACTTGGATTATGTGGTGTTTTCCCCGGGTCGAGTGACATCACATGACTAGTTGTTGCCTAGGGCCGAGTGCATGGAATGCTGATCCAAATTGCGCTCAGCTGAAGGTAGAGCTGAAATAGGCGCCCAGCGTCAGCACCGCAGGAGGGGTTGGAAAAAGGGCTCCGCGTATAAACGGAATAAGGACAAAAGTTATCCCGGTGGAATACTTTACGTAGACCCGGTGATTCCGAGGTCGCCCCCTGGGCTGAGAGAGCCAGAGGAATTGCCGGGACTCACTAAAAAGCCGAACCATGCGCAGTATTGTATTGGCTCTCTGTGATTTCTCGACGTGTTGTTAAATCGCCGGGAATTTCAATGGCCGGTTCTGTCCGGAGAGAACGCATGCCCACCAAGATCATTTTCAGGATCGGCATGGTGTTGGTGGGTGCTATCTGCACCAAAAATAGCTTTTGTGAATCATCAACGCATATGCTCATATTTTCAAAATTCGTTGCCAATTTGAACTTACTTCATAACAACCGCGCTGCGGTATTATTCGATGAGGGGGTTTTTTTTTTCTTTGAGTTATTTTTCGTGTTGCCCGTCCCGTGCATTTTTGCAGAGTGACAAGCTAGATGCTGTCAGGCATTGCGCTTTTCCTTTTTGGAGGATTTCATGGAGCATGAGAGCATTTCCTCTAAGCCCGAGTTTCAAGCGTCAAAAGACACGTAGGGTAAGGTCTACTCGCAGTGTCGTGACGTTTTTAAAGCGGACTGCTATTGCATATAGCTAGGAATTGGCCAGACCATCAGGATTTTAGTGGTATGCAATAACTGTCCATTTCACAAACGTCACGACATTGCGCGCAATTGGAAATGATCATACTTGTACCATGTTGCGGTACGCAAAGCGAGCGTGCTTTTGAGTGGTTCTGGTGGGCGGAATTTTCTAGTCCAGATTGGTTGGCGGGTTCGGTTGCTGCGTGTTCAACAATGGCCTTGTACTCTTCGCACATTGTTCACGCGCATTAACAGCTGGCACACAGCAGATTGTACCTCGAGGCGTCAGTCATTAAACTCCATCAACGGAAGACCCCAGCACAACTTACGACGTTTTTTTCCTTTCATGTCGGACCGAGCTCCACCGTATGGGCACCAGGTGCTAGCTTTCCTCTAGCAAGCTCGAACCTTAGGTCGCCTGAATACTGGCAGAATGGTTTATGGGTTGTCAAGCGTGGATGATTGTGGGTGATTTGCGCGTGCGGGGTTGTTCTCGGATTCAGAGCCTGGCGATTGTGGCTCCCTTAGTTGAACTAGGGCCAGGCGAGAGATTGATCCTATCAGCTTCATCGGAAATGATTATCAGAAATAGTTGGATCAGGGATTGATTCATGGCCGATAGTGATTTGAGGCTTGGCTTGCGTGACTTTTCCATAGCCTGTGGAAGAATTCTTTTCTCCTCTTCCAATGGCAAGCAGGCCTTGCTGTCCTGTGATCCACCCTCATTCCCAGATCGTTTTATTGGACTCGGTAGAGACTTGAACCGGTATATACTTGAGTATCGGTCCCCATCACTGCCGGAGGGCTCAGCGAATGCAAGGTCCCGTCCGAGAGGCGGAGATATCCGTGCTTTGGTACGATACGAGTCTGGCTCTGGAGCCTGTTTCCGGAGCCCTACGAGATTTCTGTAGTCGGGTTTTGAAGGAGCTCGTACTAGTAGATGAGAGCAACAATCATCTAGACCCGGATCTACTGTTTCCCTTACGCCATCCTTGCAACTTCCTGACCCAAAACCGGTATCGAATCATGTTCGGTGGCTTTGGGATGGAAAAGATTGTGTTCCGCCCAGGCGTCTAGTGCGGGGATGGACTACGGTGCTGATAGCCAGCCGAAAGTGCACTGTCCAGTCGATTATATCAATATATCCTCGTGGGACACGATGAGTGGACTGGTTCTAGCAAAAAGTCAAAGTGACGAGAGATAACCCCCCATAGTGCTCCTGCTTGCTTTGAGATCATCCAATTTTTTTATGCCAGGTTGAGGGTTGCCTCGCCTCGGCTTCGTATATTTCGGGTTCCTTTACCGAGGGAAATAATTTAAGTTTTGCCCTAATAATCTGGCGAATAATATACTATCACACTAATAAATGGTCATCAGGCTACTTATCACCCGGTTGATTAGCCGACCACACCCATCTTGCCTTGCCAAGCCCTGCCACGACACCTCGGATACAGGATAATACCTCTACAACACTTCAAATTTGCGTTCATATCCCCAGATACCGCCATATCAGTTGTGGAATTTCCTAGTCTTGGTTTCCAATATCTCTAGTGGCCTTAATTAGAAGAGAAATAAAAGTGACGTATTCAGAAGCCGTATTCGTTCAACAGCTCCGCAGTGTGAGCGATTAGCAGGAAGGGAATTTATTAGCTATCGGCAGTAAGGTGAACTTTTTGAGATATCCTCAAGTGATGCGGAGAGCGGGCTTAGTGTACCGTAGGAAAATCTGCCACATAGCGGAGATAAAATCCTACTACTCTTGGAATATCACTCACCTGTCAGCTTTGTTTCTTAAGCTCATTAAAACCAGGTTGTAATTCCCCGGGGCCCGGAAACCGTTGTAACCATTCCTGGTCTCCGGGAGGTCGTCACCAGATATAACTCGATATCCCCGATCAGGTGCTCCACCAGCACCAGGTGTGGTGAGTAGAAGTGAAGCTGAGCATAGCGCAGTATATGTGTCACCCTATGTACTGGGTTTCCCGATAATTGCTTTCCATAGCGCCTAATGTGTATTTATCCCGTTCTAGAAGGGATGGAGTAGTCGGCAAGCGTGCTGGTTTCCCTCATTTGGAATTGCTTTGCTTCATATGCTACTTTGGTACTCTTTCCATTGGGTAGGCCTTGCTTAGCCACGAATACAAGAATGTAGTATCGGCAATACCAAAGGTGCAGACTGGGAGAGAATACCTGTGGCGGTGGTCCTATCTTGTGCTGTTTGAGAAATGGCTTATATAATCTTGCTTTTATGGCGCTTCTTCTGCAACTACCGGCAGGTATCTTCCCTATTAAGTAATTATAGCCTATTAAGCAACCATAGTCCGGCCCAACCACCAGGTGACCTGTTGGTTAACTGAGTCTGTGCGAGGAGTAACGTTAATTTGCTTCCGTTGCTGGGGAGTTGGGAGTGCTTAATTTCAAGCTCGTGGGATGTTTGGGATCGTGGGAGCAATCCTGTTATACCACGAAGCGGTGTTACTTGTAGGCGCTGTCTCTTGGACGGGACATCTGATTATCATTAGGTAGGTTCTGAAAGTTCAATCTGAAGCAAGGGGTGTTACCGAATTCCGCGATTTATATCGGAATAATGGTGCTAATCTTGTGCCCGGTGTTTAAGACAAAGTTGAGAACCATAATACCTAGCCCGAAGTACCTTTTTTTCTTCGAAAAAATACATTGGGGAAATACTTGATTCGGTGGATACTTTTCCCTGTGTGCCTGGATTGGTGGTCGGAGGGATCAGACCCAAACTGTGACGCAGGAGCCCTGGCTGCCTCACATGGGAGAGTGGAGTTGTGACAGGTTGCCGAAGATATTTAATGAATCCGGTGGTGCAAGGCCCTCTGTAATTAGTGTCATGCCAGGCATCAGAGCGTCTTCACCGTGCGCGAATATTGCCTCCCACCCGGAAAGGGCCACTGAGGTTCCGGTGGGAATGAGACTTGAGGGAAACTCCAACCCATCGCATCCTGTCTCTGAAGGACTCGTATAATGTGAGGAATGCGGCTGCTAAAAATTGGGCGCGAGCTGAAAGTAGGGGCTAGAGGATATGATATGTTTGGGAGTGGGGAGTGCTTTGTTCTCTTATGGCCCCCAATTATATCCTGAAGCTTCCCAGGCAGCGTATGTGTATGGTTGGTACCAGTATTGGTTGGTTCGGCTTGACGGCCCACAAATACCTGTTAAAGTTGCAGAGGCAAACCGGGGGGGGGGGCGATTCCTTTATTGCTAGGGTTCCCGCTGGATGGGCTAGCCCGGAGAGTAGTGCTCTAGGTTAGTTGTACTATAGGAGGTTAGAAAAGGATATTGCTCCGTGGAAGTATTGTCGCCAATGAAGAATAACTGAAAACGTCTCGGTAGCGATGGGAAAAACTTCTATAGAATTTGCCGGCTAATCAAGACTAAGTTATAGGTAAGTGTCTTTACCGCGGATAGTGCTCATTAAGCCCGGAAACTACCTCAATCAGAGCTTTCAGTTTATCCACCGTATGTCCCACGGCCCCGGAGGGTGGGGGATTTCACGGAGTCACTGCAAAACCGGATCAAGCCTACTGCTCGTGGGTACCGGGGGAGCTTTTCCGTTGTTACTTGTGGTCGTTCGGTCATTTTTGGTAGGTAGCAATACTGCCAAAAAGAGCTAGAAATCCGCCGGGAGATTCCGAGCCACCAGTGGAACAGTTGCTCAGAATCAGGTCTTTTGCAGTCTCAAATCCAATTGAAGGAAGGCAAGGAGTGTGGTTTTCCCATGCTTGTTGGGAAACTTGACGTACGATGAGTGAGAGGTAACTGTATCTGGAAACGCCCTAGAGAATGGAATGAAGTTCCCTAAGCCATTTTTAGACTGGCGCCTGCGGAAGTTGTATGGGATACTTTGGGCTTTCATGAGTCGTGTTCACTAACCGCCCCTATTAGCTGGGCTCGGAATTGGGGGTTCTTATCCCATACTAGTGGCTGATCCAGGCGATGAAGCTAATGAAAGCTCATAAACGTGATTGGTTTTATCGAGGGAGAAGGACGCTTGAAGAAACAAAACTATCCCCTTTGGTATCGTTCTCACTTGGGCTCGAGGTGCAAACGAAGCCAGGGGCGGTGGTGGGTCGGGGTCAGAGCTCCCGTCCGGGGGCAGCTATAGAGGAAGAAGGCTACTTATATGTATCTAAAATTCGCCGACATCGCTGGCATGACAACTGGTGCGAGAAACCGCGGCCGTCAGCCCTAGGATTTTCGACCGTAATTAGTGGGGTGCTTTCAGCGATTATCACGTGGCAGTCAAAAGTACCCGTAGGGCGATAGTGCGTCCTCACAAAATGCTACCCGGTTCAGCTGCAATGTGCTCTATGAGTATAAATGCATGTATTACATTCCCAGAATTACCCTTTCTAATAGGCCAACTATGCTCTTGAGATGGGGGCCAATCGGGGATCGAGCGTCACGACCGAGTGATCGAGTGGCTACATGTGGAGAGTGCAAATAGATAGAAAGAACTCGTCGCTGCAAGGGCTGGGTGCCTAGGGCTGGGCCTTTGCGGAAGATCAGGTAGAGTAATCATATCCACCCTCCGGAATAACACTCCAGAACTCCTCCACAATTTCCCTCTGTCCAGCCGGAGCAGCTCTAACAGCCATGTATCTTCTTCCATCGATGGCAGGGGACCAATTGCCTGGATTAGCATCCACAACGATCCCACCAGCCTCGGTAAGAATGAGCCATCCGGCGGCTACGTCCCAAGCCCAGCATCCACCTTCCTAGAAATCAGTCAGTCTTGCTTCCAAAATTGGGTAAGGGTTGAGCAAACCCAGTAGACATCGATCTGTCCGGCAGCAACAGCACAGAAATTCAGTGCTGCGCTTCCCATGCTACGTAGGGAATGAACCATCTTTCCACCCTGTTCTCTACCACCGGCAAGCTTCGCGAAGGTTTCATACTTGACATTCCAGTTGATGCCAGTTCTGTGACTGCCCCATTCTACCGCAACAAGAGACTTGTCAAGACCCTCGAGTGGGGGAGGGTTGGGATTGCGAGGGAGCCTGAACCTGCAAGACTCAATTGGGGCAGTAGACCTAGAACGAACGGGCATGGTCAAGAAGGACCCCTGACCCTTAATCGCGCTATAGAGGTTGGTGGTATAAGGGTTGTAAACAACACCAACGACCGGTTTCTTGTGGACAGCTAGGGCAAGCGAGATACAAACATTGGGGAGTGTATGAACCTAAGTTTGTTAGTCGCATGTGACCAGAAAGCGGAGGGAAACAGACAACTCACAAAGTTGACAGTCCCATCGATAGGGTCACAAATGAAAGTGGGTTTGTCGGTAAGTTTCTTCCCGATAGTGTACGTCTCCTCTCCAAGGAAACTAAGTTATCGTTCGGTCAGCCCTCAATATTTGCCTAAATGATATTGTGGGCGTACTCAAACTCCGGATATTTTCTCTTGAGTGTTGTGATAACATATTGCTCGACGGCCTTATCGGTCTCAGTCACAAGATCCGCGGCTATCCACAAAAGTTATTAAACAAACAAAGAGTGAGGAAGGTGAGAGGATGGACAATTCTGCTTGGTTCCCACGGTGGCAATGTGAGGCTGAGCAGCGAGAATCATGTCACCAGCTGCTAGGGCAACCTCAACAAGGAGACCATGGACCTCCTTATGATTAACTGGGTCGGCCATTTTTGTCCTTATTCTCCTTTGCGGGTAGTACGAGGAAGAGTGGTGGATGAAAGGTGGCGGGCGTGAGAGGGGAGGAGGAGGAGGAGAAGGAGGAGGAGGAGAAGGAGGGGTTTTTAATGCTATGACACCAAGGATGTTAGATATCTTTGGTTTAGGTAGAAGGGACCTAATGGGGGACCCATTCTCCCTTTTTTATTTGTAGGGGTGGTTATGAATTGAGTGGACAAACAGGCAACAGGATGAGGTGCATGAGGAAGAGGGGAAGGTGGAGGGATAGGAATGGGTCGATAGGAATTACGTACTCACGGGAGCTCGTGGGCGCCGTGGTGCAGACTGGGCAAACGGTGGAGAGAGAAATGGCGGAGCTCAGGAAGAGGGAAAAGGGAGGAGAAGAGAAGAGGCGAAAAAGGTGTACAGTTGTGGTATGATAAGGCAGAAGTTAGAGTGAAACACGTGAGCACGTGGAGGTTGCGGATTAATGTTTTTCCTAATACTGTACCCAAAAAGCAAGCTCCACTCTGGGCCAACAGAGAAGAGATCGAGAGAAGGTGGAACAAAAGGGGAGTTAACGGCACCTTTTTATCACCTACTTTTCCACCGTTTTTCCACCGTTTTTCCACCGCTTTTCCGTCCCCCTCCCTGTTGCAGCCGAATCTACGCTAGATCGATTCCAGGCATCACTAACTTAGCGGTTATCGTTCGGACCCGGGAGTCTTGAGAGAAGCGAGCATCCTGACAAGATTTACCGCTATCATATGATACAATCTATCTTTTTCCGCCAACCGAGCTTGGCTAGAGGCTCTAACGGCACAAGTATCATGGGATGCGCCCGGTTGTTGTGTCCGTGAGGGGGGCACCGGTGCGCGGGGTATCTATCATACTCGAGCAGATAGGAATCTCGAAGGGTGGTTTGTTGTTCCTGCATCGCCTGTCCAAACTTTTCCTTGAGTATGCAACGGCACTTGTATCATACTGGTACTGTACCCGTGCTGGCAATGATGCAGCCGTGCCGACAGGAAAGGGACTGGAAATACCCCGCCAATCGTTTCCTATCACGTGAGAGAAGGTGGGAGAATCCCTTGGATAAAAATTACTCGTCCAAATACAAAGCTCTGATCATACATCATCCCGCTGCATACTCTCCATTTTAAAGTTTTGAAGGTGCCATCCCCTCCTCCTCATCCGCAATCCTGACAATCAGTTTGCCGAATTGTTTCCCCCCCTTCATTATCTCGAACACTTCCTCACACGCCTCGATCGTCAAGCCTTCAACCACCTTGGATACCACAACACCAAGTCTATGCTTGCGGACAAATCCCACCATTTCTCCAAACTCTTTTCGGGATCCGAGGGTTGTTCCACGGATCTGGTAGGTCAGTAATCGAGAGCCCTGGCATAAGTGGGAAGGGACAAACCTCGACGTTTTTGAATACCGCTGACATAGTGAACGGAGTCTTGGGTGCGAGTGTCATACCATACGAGACGATCTTCCCCCCCGCTCTCAATATTGGGACGGTTCTCGCTGGTCTAGTTAGCCTCTTGTTTCCTGCAATTGATCAAGACCTAGCTTACCGCAGACATCGTCCCCCGCTCCGTCAATTACAACGTCCAACCACGACCTCTCTGCCGGCAAAGGCAACATTGCCTTCAATTCCCTCTCCCACCCCACTTTCTTGTAGATAACCCCTCCCCTCGCTCCCAACTTCTTTGCCGCCTCTAGCTTCTCTGGGCTTCCGCTCGTAACCCAAACGTTTGCACCGACCGCTACGCAGAAACCCAACGCAGCCAACGCAACCCCACCCCCAATCCCGGTGATGAGTACATTATCGCCCGCCTTGACGTTTCCTTTAGTGAAAACTGCCCGATAAGCCGTCAATCCACACAGCGGTAACCCAGCCGCTTCGTGGAGGCTCAAATGGGCTGGTGCTTCCTCAACTTCGTTCTCTGGCACCACAATCACCTCGCCAAGTGTTCCTTGGGGAGCATGCTTAGTGCCACCCAGGATTGCATAGGGAGAAGTTTCTGGGCCACTAGGGGAGGCCTCCCATCCTCGTCCTGGAGCTAACACAACTCGTTTCCCAACCCATTGTGAATTCGACTTTCCGGTGGAAACAACGACGCCAACACCGTCGGTTAACAGTGGTACTGAGAACGCAACCCCGGGGTACAAGTGCTCGCGAATGAAGTGATCGCGATGATTCAAGCCTGCTGCTAATATCTTGACGACTAACTCATTGCTCTTCGGGGTCGGGGGCGGTAATGTGATGTACTCTAAGCTGTCACTATGTTAACTTCGAATCAAAACAAAATCATTGGAGGAAGACAAACGGATAGTAGACTTGTCCTGGCTTCCCAGGAATCTGGCGAATCCCTATTGCCTTCATGATTTTCAATACTTCCTTATTTCCTAAGAGGGTGACGGAGGAAAAAAGGATAGAGAGGGAGTAGGTAGACGAGGTCGTTGGGGATAGGGAGCTAAGTTTGATAGCTGTTCTACCGGTTCATCGAGTTATACCGAGGTCGACGGAAATCCAGTAACTAGTTCATTTTGGGCTAAGATTTACTCCGCTCCGCGTCCTTATCCACATACAATACCCCTTATGATTGGCACAGAGTATCGGAGTATAGGATTGACGAACTGCGCAGAGAAGCTGGACTACAGGGTTTCCCTTTCTCCAGGCTACTGTTGTACCGAAGTTGTCTCATCATTAGTCTAAGCTGCCAAAGACTGCTGTGCTCGAACAGGTGCTAGTAGGGTGGACCCTGGTTGTCCTATTGGGGTGGTACGGGACCCTAACCCTCGCCCGATTGGGTTGTGGGTTGGGCTGATGACCGAGTACCTGGGCCCGGGAGTAACGATGATATTCGCACTCTGCCCCCTGATTTGGGCGGGATTGGGATTGTATTGGAAGTTGGGCTAGGTGTGGGGGATCGGGTAATGAGGTGATGTTCCTGGGAGCCGAACTTGAGGCTAAAACGCTGTATAGTAGCATGGGTTTGTTCTTGAGTAGTGCTGGCGGTGTCCGGCTGGGCTAGGGATTGAATATATTATTTGAAGTCTACTAAGAGCACGGTTATGTTGCAGAGTGTGATGACCTGTAATATTGTACTGTACTGTGCGTGTCACTGATACTTCTGTTCAAATACCGTAAGGAGCCAGATGATTCGGTTCGGCCCGGGATACGATACCTCCCACATCCCCAGAAAGCTGAGTATCTGCGGGAATTATATCAACTAATCGTATCGCAATGATCTTTTTTTGAAAGAAAGCGTAAATCTCGTAGCGCAAGGGGGCCTGTTGGTTGAGAATTGATCTCACCGTCGCAGACTACCGGTGTCATACTGCGCCTACGCTTTACGACACCGGAGTATATATCTGCCGGTCCTCATCCAACCTGTGCATTCGGCTGATTACCTCACCTTGATTTTCCCATGTTCTAATGGCTAAGCTGGCCCGGCGGCGGGCAAATTTCAATTAATCAGTGGTGGTAACACACAAGTGCGCTGTACTGTACTGCTATGATAATTTATAGTGCCTCGGTCTTACGTTGGACAGCCATCGGATGTTGAGTGAGGGGGAGTTGGGGTTCGGGTGCGATGATATGGGCGGTGAGTGGGGTCGTAGGTGTGATAGCGGGACGGGGAATGCATGGTAGGGCGGTTTGGGATGCTTTGGATGTAATAGCTTTCGTAGCGGCAGGTGGCGGGGTTGAAAATCTGGTGGTGAGATATGGAGTTTAGCCTGGGTTGTTTGCGACATAAGTTGATCGGGACTCCACGGGGAGGTGTGAAGGAGTGGTCTGCTCTTGATTTCGCAAGTAGGTGTGTCGAAAGAGGAGAGAAAGAAAGAAAGAAAGGGTGGAGTAAATCCGGTAATTCACGCGCAACATGACCAGAGGGTCTCACTCAAGTAGCTCTATCCGTTCTGTACTGTGCAGTGTGCTGTGCCTGAAACGCTCTTCCAGTGGACACCGTCATTTACCGAGCGCTCGTTTTTAAGTTACGGGTGCTTGGCCGAGACCCCCGGGGAGAGTATGTGGGTTATCGGAGGTGGGTGTCTCGGCGCGTGTCGCGGGCTTGGGCGGCTGTGGGTGGGCCCCGCCGTCTCTGCTTTGTCTGTGAAAGTTATACGCGAGAGGTGGGTGGGATGGTTGAGTTTCTTTCCATGAGCAAGCAATCACGAAGAAAGGAATCGCTATTCCGAGGAGGGGTCTGGTATCAGGGAGAAGGGGTTTCGGCGGTGGAAGGCGTACCGACGGGGTAGGCTGGGGGGTGCTTTGGGGCGGCGTTGGTATCTGTGCGGGCTGGGAGGGGGGTTTGGGTCCGGAGGGTAGCTCCGGGGCTCTTGTAGGCCGGTTCAAGATCTGTTTTGTCGTTGAGGTCTGGCGTATCGGGATCGGCATCGTCTCGCTTTGGCAGTGGCATTGCTACTCCCTCATTCCTGTGCGCAAAAGCCCAAAAGAGTGGTGTTGGACAAAATCTGGTGTCTGCAGTGTTGGGATTGATGTGCTCTAGTTTGGATAGTAGCTTTATTGCCTCCCACGCCTACCCCTTAGTCCTCCATGTGAGTGGTGTTAGGCTAGGTCTGGAGTTTGCACTATTGGGATTGATATCTTCTCGTTTAGGTAGCGGTTTTGCTCCTCCCTCGCGCTCTACCTTAGCCGCCCACTGCAGTGGTGTTTGACTAGATCTGGTGCCTGGAGTGTTGGATTGGTATCCTTTCTTTGAAGTAGTATTTTTATGACATTCTCATGGTCTCCTGTAACTGCTGGAGCGAGGGCCATTCACCAATGGCGAATGTTGCGCTAAAATCTCATTTATTCATTGCTAATAGAGTCTTTAAGAGCTATGTCCATGATCTCGAGAGACACTGCCCCATGGGGCCCGGCAAACCCCAAGGGCCACCCGTCTCGTCGGAGCCCAGCTCCCACCAACATCTATCCTTATTATAACACAGGAAGGGCAGCTGAGAGGATATTTGTGGTTCGAATCCAAGTAGGAGCCATATTGAAAATGGACTCACACCCTCCGTCTTCTCCCCCCTTATGTTCTTTCCCGAGCGGCAAGAAGTATATTGGAAGAGGGGGGGGGGTGCCAACGGGGCCGAACTAAGAGTTGGCTAAAGTTTCCGGATACACGGAGAATTGAGGAATGTCAAGCAAACCTCTGTTTACCATGGGGTGTTGGCTTTGGAATAGCCTAAGGTTATTGGATAGGTACTGTGCGTTTGCAAGGTAAAGTGGACAAGCCGGGTGATGAAGGAGGATGCCTCAAATGCGGTGGGCCCCAGGGAACATGTTAGGAGTGTTCAAATTGTAGGAATTTTTTCAGGGTCTAGATCTGCGGGTCCCATACAGTCACACCTCGCTGTCCCGGATCTCGATAATCCGGATACCTCACTGTCTCGTATGAATCTCTGTGAACTCTGAATTTCTTTCCACCAAAGCCTGACCCACTGTCCCGGATCCCTCGCTGTGCCGGACGGATTTTTCAGAATTTGGCCGTCCGGGATAGCGAGGTGCTACTGTACTTGTATTTACTCCTAAGACATTGCATAGCCCGCCAATGTGCAATGGCCGCCCCGAATCCACTACCCACATCAGGGTTCTCATTCCCGGTCTGGAGCCACCCTCCTTCTACGACTTCATTCGTGCTAGGTTTGTCGTAAACGCATCCTCCAGATGATTGCCCTTGGTAATCTCGTTCAACTTTTCTCTTTTCTCGGGGATAGTAACCCTCCGGGGATAGGGCCGTTGTTTAGCGAAACAAAGACGGATCTACGGAGGTACAGCCCGTAAGTTTTGTACATTTTGCTAGCAGTAGTGCCGCACTAGTACTGGGTGAATGGATGAATTGGGTAGCGGCGATACTCAATTCACCGCGACCATACCCAATTCACGCCCTCACCCCCGGCTAGCCGAACACCCTCTGCTAGTAAAATACAAAACTTACAGGCTGCACCACCATATGGACCATCGCTAGCCCACATAAGGTCATGCATGGAATGGGAGTGGGGGGCTATGGATGCTCCTTCACACATTTCCGGTATCCGTTCTGGGACGGTTCTCAGGTTTTCCGCCCATGAACTACCGGACATCTAATCGCGCACGTTGTCTATCTCTAAATCCTTCTCTAAATATCTTTTCCATGCCCTACGTCTTAGGGCTGATGGGTACTATAACCCTATTTAAAATATCCTATAGTTTCGGCCAATACCTGAGGCCTCCCGGTGACAAATATTCGTGTCTTCGGTGACTCCTGGAGGTTATCCCTCAGTGACCCAAGAAGCGCCAGTTGATGCTTAGGAAGGCGTCGTCTAAAGCATCAATACCGATGAAAACCGGCGGTAATGCCGCAACAGCCTACTTTAGCCTCTGCTCCATATCTGGAAGTGGTTGACATCGTCTGCCGACCTCTCTTTCCGCCCTTTGAAACGCCTTTTGCATGTGCCCTGCGGTGGCGGTATCTCCCTCACCAGCTTCAACACACAGGCTATCGGTCGCTAATGGACTAATATTGCTGGCCGTAAGCTATAATTTCTGCTTCCTCCAGAGGAACCAGTCCTTAAATACCGTAAAGGTTTGAACTGTTGGACGGTGTGCTATGTCGTTGTGTTCCCTCTCTCACTAAGGTCAAGAAACTTTGTTTTTCTTTCTGGTTTGGAAGGTGGAAATAGGCCTCGTTTTTATTGTGTTTTTTGCCCCCTTTCTCGGGAAAGGCGATTTTGGACTGCATAGCACACCGCCAAAGCACTCAAGTTTTTCGGTATGCCTTTCCCACTCCCGCATTTTTTTCAGAAAAATAGAACCCCTTATCTGCTACACCTTGGCTACTCCTTGAATCCCGGAACTAGTCTGTTTCCAAAAGCAGGCTAACCACACCATCGAGCCTGTCAGTGCCCACATCCTGATGCCTTCTCCTAGGGTCTGATGGCGAGATCCACTGCGTTGTTTCTGGGTTCTCATCGGCTATGACTTTGCTTACGTTGACGGTGTTGTTGATATTGGTTATAGATATTACTGTTCGTTGGATTATGTAATATCAATGATACAGTACCGGCATTAGTCGAGTGCGGATCTGCTATCTGGTCCATCATGGTTTGACAAAATAGTTGGCCGAACGTAGATAGGCTATAATGGCGGCCATGGTAGCGATATTGGTGGTTTTATGGGATTTTGACCTGATCTGAAAAAGGGAATGGTGCCGCTCGTGATGCTAAAGTTGCAATCCAATCATTTCTCCACTCGAGCAAACACCCGCGCATCAGCAACTTACCGTCTGTTCCAGCCAATGCAAACTGCAGCACGGGAACCACCCACCGAACCGTAAACGACCTCAACAGCCATGGCAAGTGAACATTATTTTCGATTTCTGGAAGGTCGTCAGTTTGGAAATTTCTCCAGATTTATTTTTCCTTCTTTTAGTTACAAGTCTTTCCTCTCTTAGTTAGGGTAGAGGAGGGCGGGGGCTTCTTTACTAGCCAACATCTCCTGCCGGTATCCCGCGATTGGGGGTTGGGTGGTGGGTCACCAATCAACGACCAATCCTAAGTGCGGCATATCAGACAAAGAGCAAAATACATGGATGAATGACAGTCTGGGCTGAAAATTGGGCTTACAAGAAGTGGTGGAACTGCAAGGTGGCTTGATCATAAGTTGCAATATCATAAACAGAAGTTATTTTGCTCACAAGTAAGACTCTTGCAGTGCTGGCGTGCTGCTACCACTCTTAGGCTTGCTTCCAGACACCGCTAACATATACTCGAGTAGGGGGGGTTAGATAGTTTGTAGTAGTGCTCGAGTAGAGGTATGCCAAGCCAATCGCCATTCAGAACCGACTGCCGATGCTCAGGGAGAATAGGAAAGAAACGTTGCAAAGTCACCTTTTTCGCCCTGCCTCTCAAGTACTGTACTTTTTCCCTAGTTTGTTCTAGCACGGAAGCACGCCTTTCAACCGACCGATCAGCCCGACTGTTGTTTTACCCTCAATGTGTTCAAAACCCTTCAATTCGTTCAACGCATGAACTCAACATCATCCAACAGAACATAAACACCGGTACTCGGGTAGAGGGGCAAACCTCACTCCAATTGCCAAAATGAATGAAATAGTAGCCCAAGAGCCTGTCGTGTTGACTTAGTGTCCCCCCCCCCGGGAGCTTAGAGTATTTATTAGAGTTGGATCTTCAGCGTTGAGTCAATAGGAAAGGTCAATTGACACTTGCTATTTCACTGGGATGTCTCAAATCGGCGAAATGGAACATTCCTAGGACCAAATAAGCTGCATAGGATTGAACTCATCCACCAGCAACATCACGGATGCCCCTTGTCACAGAATAGGCCTGATAGCTCTATCTAGTCTCGGATATGGTACTGTACACTCCACAACCCCGGAAATGTAAATGCCTAACTTACGAGAATTATTTATGTCAACCAACCGTATCCCAGCGATTTTTTCTATAATATTATCCTAGAAAGAAAGCGTAAACTTCCCGAGAAAGCGCCATCACACAGGAGCCTATGGCATAAGAACCTGACCTCTTTGCCATAGACTACTATACGATATATACACCTTTTGCATCGCAATATGTATTCTCCGGGACTCATCCAACCTGCTCACTTGGCTGGTTACACAAACACTTATTAGCTCACAGGAAAAATTTCACCTAATCGGTGGTGGTGCGCAAGTATCCCCCCACTGTAGCGGCAATCAAAAAAAAAACCGGCGTCTGCATAGCGATGTGTGCGCCTGCTGTGATATAGAGACCTACCGTTACCATGAATACTCCAGCATTGGTGCTTGCTGAAGAAAACTTATAGTTCGGGTGTGCTATAAAAGGGAGTGGTGGAATCCCAAGTATAATAGCAGAGTGGAGGATATAGATTAGAGTAGCTTGCCGTGTGCTTTTGATGTGATAATTTTGGCGGCGGCAGATGATGAGGATTCGAAGTTCTGGTGAATAGAGCCAGAGGCAATCACCACTTCACAGCTTACTATGAAAAAATAAAACACAGGTCGAGCCAAAATGCCGAATGCCCAATAAGAAGAAAAGGAGGTATCATAGTAGGCATGTCCGGTATGATACCTCGTTAGCAACCTAACATGGACCTCTGACTAGGGGAATCCATAGCCCTCCCGTTCTGTACTGTACACCTATGTCCCTAAATTTCTCATATCCACCTTGCACCCCGGGAGAAATTGCCAACTAATAATAGCAATAGAACGGCGAGTCTGTAGATGACTGTTCTACCGTGCTCCTTTAGGGACACTGCAAACTTTTATGCCAACCCCTTTTTACTACTCGGTGGAAAGAGAGGGCAAGTGAGGTGTTTCCAAGGGTGAGCAGTATTTGGAAGAGTATGAGGACTTTGCGGACGCGGTTGCACTGTACTGTACTGCATGTCTACTGTACCTAAAGCGCTAGGAAAGGAAGTGGAGGTAGGCTGGTAGCTCAGAATTACCCCGCCATCTTGGAGTTTTTCTTTTTTTTTTTTCCTTTGATTTATCTGCCATTGAGCATCCTCTTTTATTCTGCGGGGATTTTTTTTTTTTACTCGAGTAGGGTCCCTGAAAGTTGTATAGAGCCATTTCCTGCGCACTCAGTCATTCCCGAGAACTATTTCTGAAGTTATAGGAGAGGGGGTAGAGGCCCCCGGAGCATATGTGCGTTAACAGAATGAGTGTCTCGTTACGCACCGCGAGGTACAGGTGACAGCAAATATGGCTCCACCATGACGACTTTGCCTATGAAAGATATGGGTGGGAGGTTAGTGAGATGGTTAATTTTTGCCGCAGTGGTGCATAATATGTCTTAAAAGTCACAATCTTTGATATCATACATCGTGAGGAGAAGAAAACTGAAGAACAGGGGAGAGGGTAGGTTGCATTCCTGTGATACAGTATTCTTAAGGGAATCTGGAGAAGAAATAAAGAAAATGGGTTGTCTGATGAAAGGAGGTCAACGGTGTTATAGAGTCTGGGCGAGAGACAAGAAAGGAATAATTGGCGACAAAAGAATAGGAGGGGGGGGGGAAGAGGAGAAAAAGAAGAAAGTACAGATTATGAGCCACTGGCCACCGAAGGGCTTCCTGCGTTAGACTTGCGAAAGTTTATTAGCACACTCTGCGTGCGTAATGCGCCATTCATCTATGGAACAATAGTAATGAGATGGTTGATAAGGAAGGACTTATGATAGCGAGGAAACAGAAGAGTATTATTAAACAGAGAATAGCCATGAAGGAACGAGTCGCTATTCCAAGGAGGGGTTGGGTATCGGGGGATGGGCCTCCGGCGGTGTAAGGGAGGCCAACGGGATAGAATGAGGAGGGCTTTGCACTGCACAGGGTGGCTCGGATGAGGGATGCTCGGGAACTTTGTCGATATCGGCTGGGACGCGAGGGGGGGGTCCAGGCCGGGAGAACGGCTCCGCAGCTCTTGTATATCCACGGGACGCAGCTAATTTAGGGGCTGCGTTGCCGTCAAGGTCTAGTACTATATGCCTAGGTTGGTATTGTCCCGCTCCGAAAGCAACTTTACGATTCGATCATGCCCCTCCTCCATAGCCACCGAGAGTGGTGTTAGGCTGTGTCTGATGTCTGCGGTACTGAGATTGATATCCATTCGTTCCAATAACAATTTTACTACCCGCTCATGCCCACACCTCGCAGCCCACCAGAGGGGTGTTCGGCCGGATTGGGTATCTGGAATGTTGGGATTGATGCCCTCTCGTTTCAATAGCAACTTTATTACCCCCTCATGCGCGCTCGATGAAGCTAATGAGAGCGATGTTCGGCCAGATCCGGTGACTGCGGTATTAGGGTCGATATCCTCTCGTTCCAGTAGCAGCTTTACTACCCTCTCACGCCCGCCCTCCGCAGCCCACGAGAGCACCGTTTGACCAAGCTCGGTGACTGCAAGGTTGGGATCGATACCCCTGTGCTGCAGTAGCATTGCTACGACGTTCTCGTGACCTCCTAAAACTGCCAATGCAAGCGCCGTTCTACCCATAGCATCTGCTGCGTTAATATTCCATGTCCATATCGCCAGTAATTCGGCAACTATCTCCACGATCCCCAGAAACGCTGCTCCATGGAGCCCTGTAAAGCCACTAGGGCCGCCCCTCCCACCAGAACCCGGCTCCCATGAACGCTCGGGGTTGTGGGAATGCTGCAAGAGCAGCCGAGAGGATATATGGTTTTCGTATCCGACCAGAAGCCGCAGTGCAAGCCGAATCACACCCTCCGTCTTCTCCCTTCTTATGTGCTCTCCCCAGTAGCAAGAAGCGTATGCGACAAGTGGAGGTACCGGCGGGGTCAAACTAAGAGTTGACGGAGGCTCTCGGACACAGGGAAAATGGAGATAAGTCAAGCAAACCTCCGCTATCATCGAGTGTGGATTTTGGAAAAAACTTGGATGATTTGATAAATACTTTCGTAGGGTGGGGTGAAAAAATCGGACTGTGGAGGAGGATGCTTCAACGGTTATAAGCCCCAAAGTACATGTTAGGAGTGTTTCGATTGTAGGAATGCTTTCCACATCTATATCTGAAGCTCCGATCTCTACGCCTAGGGCATAGCATAGCTCGCTAGTGTGTAATGGCCGCTCCGAATTCGATACCCACATTAGGGCTTCCATCCCGAGTCTGTGTCCGCTCTCATTCTGTGCTTGAATTCGTGCTATGGTTGTCGCGTACACATCCTCCAAATGTTTGTCCTTGGTCACCTCTTTCCACCTCTTTCTTCTCTTACAGACAGTAATCTCTCCTAGGATATCGTCAATGGTTAGCGAAACAAGGAGGAATCTATAGACAGTCATTTGTCAATATAAGATCATGGGGGGAAGGGGAAATCTGGATGCTCCTACACACATTTCAGAGATTGTTTCCGGAATGGTTCTTAAGATCTCAGCTCGTAAATCATCACGCATCGCGTCGCGCCTGGTGTCCATCTCCAACTTCTTCTCCAAATATCTTGTTATCTCATCCGCGTTAGGGCTGATAGGTACTATAGCCACGGTGGTAAAATATCTTGTAATTTCCGCCCCAATATAAGGCCTCCCGGTGACAAATATTCGCGTACTCGGTTTCTCCTGAAGGATATCCTTCAGTAACACAAGAAGCTCTAGTAGATGCTTGGGCAGGCATTCATCCAAAGCATCTATACAGATAAAAACCCGAGGCAATTTTGCAATAACCTGCTGCAGCATCTGTACAATATCCGGGAGCAGCAGACCTCGACTGCCGACCTCCTTTTTCGCCTTTTCAAACGCCCTTTGCACATGCCCCAGAACTTCCTCTCTAACCACCAGCTGCCTTAGGATGGCTCCCATGACATTGGTAGTTGTCTGCTTCTGCTGATCGGGGAAGTGGCAGTAAAACATCGCTACCGCAATATCTTCCTTGCCAGGTTCATCACACAGGTTATCGATCACCAATGAACTAATATTACTGGCCGTCAGCGATAATTCCTGCAGCTTTCAGAGAAACCAGTCACTTACCTTATATATGTCTTCCCCACTCCCGGGTTCCCATAGCAAAATAAGACAGCCTTATCTGCTCCACCTTCACTACTCCTCCACTCACGGAACTCGCTTGTCGCCAAAAGCCAATTTCCTATACCATCAGATCTGTTGGTACGCACATCCTGGTGCCTTCTTCTGGGGTCCAGTGGTGAGAGCCACTGCATGATTTCTTGATTCTCATCGACTATGACCTGGCTCACATTGCTGATATTCTTGATTTTCTTGATATGCTTGGTGTTGAAATTGTTGCTGCTGTCCTTGAAGTTATTGTTGTTGCTGTCCTTGAAGTTATTGCAGTTGACATTACGGGAACCAACCGAGGGCGGATATGCTGTATTGTTCATGATGGTATGTCCAAGTGGTGGTAGAACGTAGATATGCCACTGCGTTAGCTATAGTAGCGACATTGGGGATTTTATGGGATTTTCACCTGCTGAGCGAAAAAAAAAGGAGGGGCGCGGCATGTTGTTCTAAAATTACTATGTAGTCATTTCCCGCCGAGCAAGCACTAGCAGATCTACGATTGTGGGGCATGAGCTCAACATTTCGCAGCACAATACCAACACTGGTACTTGGGTGGAAGCCCGCGCTTTAGGTGCTGAGTGGAATGTAGCCCGAGGATCTATTGGGTACAATAGGCTCGGTATTCTATGGCGCCTTATAGTTTTTATTAAAGCTTAATTGCAGCATACGGTACATATCGCGGTGACTTTCCTCACCTTGACATGGGAAGAAAATGTGAACCTCCCCGGAACACCCTAGCACACAGAAACCCGTGGCATAATAAGAGCTCATCTGCCTGTCACCGATTACCGAATAGCTAAAAATGGGGGAGGGGACAAGGAACAGAGGGGCAACGAGCAGCCGAACAAAATCGCTGTTTGCCAAGACACTTTTACTGTATTCTTCGACACTTTTAGTGTACAGTGTACAATACTCGAGTACAGTATGATACCGGTATTGTTCGCCGAGCCCCCCTTGTTCGTTTGTTCGTTGTCCCCTCCCCCATTTTACACCTTGCGAAACCGGGAGGCGTGTTCGTCATCCTTTCTCTAGTCTCTGCCTTCCGTTGGGCCCTTGAGCCCTCGAACTTTCTATGCTATTGGCCAAGTTAGCCTAGGGATAGACGGTTTTCACCTACCGGTAATCGGTGATAACGCGCAAGTGTCCCTGACCGTGGTGGTAATTGAAAAGCTGACATCTCCAAGATGATATTCACACTAGCTATTATACAGAACCACTCTCATGCTAAATACTCCCCGGAGTCTTTCGTGATGTCAACTTATATTCAGAGTCTGATGTCATAGGAGGTGAGTGGGATTGCGAGTACCATAATAATCGAGTGCAACAGCGAGCTGAAAATGCAGGTTACAGTTTGTGCTGTGCCTCTGATGCACCGTGGTGGCTTTTGTAGTACGCGATAAAAATTGAAAAATGAGAATCTAAGAGTAGGTAGGGCACGGTATACATTTCAGTGCAAGCACTGTACCGGTAACTTAGTCCGGATTACTTCTGGACACCATCGAGACCTCATAGGTTGATCAAAAAAAAAATAAGTTAGTCAACTCTCTCTCTTTTTGCAAGCTGAAACGCTAAAATAAAAGCTAGAGGAGGAAATTGGAGAATAAAGGCATGGAGTATACTCGAGTACCTGGTAACTCACGCACAATGTACGAGTAGTCTAATGTGAGTTTCTCACGGGAGGAACCTATGGCCCCGCCAGTTCCGTATAGTTGATGTAAGATATCTAGAGGAAAAGTGGAGGCAAGTCAATAAACTATATTGGGTCATGGTGGTAACTATTTTTTTTTTTTGATCCATCTACCATTCCGGTTATTGGGTTACCCTGGGAAGATTTCTTTGCTCCTGTGGGGCCCCGGGGAGGTGGCAGAGACCTCCCTGGAAAGTATCATACGTGCACCCCCAGGGCGGACGTCTTGTCACGAATCCCGGGTATAGGCGACTGCAAAGAAGCCCCACTATCTGCTTTGTTTATGGAAGTTATGACCGAGGAGTGAGCGTGATTGCTGAATTTCTACCAAGGTATTCCATGATGTGACCGAAAAGTCATCATCTTTGATATCATAAAACCTTTGGGGGGCAGGTTGCTCAAAGGTCCGGATTGGAAGCTGACACATTCATGCCGTATTCTGGAAGACAATCTAGAGGAGGAAACAGAGGAAATGAGGCTTCTAATAAAAGGAGAGAAACAGTGTTGTATAGGTGAGACGAAAAAAGGGATTAACGGGAAAAAAACGGGAGAAAAGAGGAAAGTATAGATTATGTGCTATAGACCGCTACAGGACTCGTTGCATTAATTTGCGCTCACGCTGATGAATTAGCTCTCGTTAATATATCTAACTTAGGTCTGTGGAATGATAGTATGATAATAAGATAGTTGATAAGGATGGGCTGATGACAACAAGGAAACAGAATAAAAGAATAAAAGAGAAAACAATCATGAAGGAACGAATCACTATTCCGAGGAGGGGTCGGGTATCTAGGGGAAGGGGATCCGACTGTGGGCGGCAGGCCGATGGGATAGGCTGAGAGGGGCATTGAAGTAGATCAGATGGCTCGGGTGAGGGTTGCTCTGAGGCTTCGTCGGTATCTAATATGACGGGGAGGGAGGGCTTAGGTTTGGAGAGTAACTCCACAACTCCTGTATATCCACGAGACGCAGCTAACTCAAGGGCCGTTTCGCCGCTGAGACATGGAGCGTCGCGATCGATATCTCCTCGTTCTAATAGCAGCTTTACTACTCCTATACGCCCCCTCTCAGCCGCCCACCCGAGCGGTGTTCGCCCATATTTGGTGTCCGTGGTGTTGGGATCGATATCCTTTCGTTCTAGTAGGAGTTTGACTACCCCCTCATGCTCACCCCTCGCAGCCCACAAAAGTGGTGTTAGACCACGTTCGGCGCCTTGAGTGTTGGGATTGACATCCGCTCGTTCCAACAGCAACTTGACTACTCCCTCATGCCCGCCCACTACAGCCCACGAGAGTGCTGATTGACCATATGCGGCATCTAAAGCGTTGGGATTGATATCCTCTCGTTCTAACAACAACTTGACTGCCCCCTCATGTCCGCCCTCTGCAGCCACCAAGAGTGGTGTTTGACCAGATATGGTGTCCGCTGTATTAGGATTGATACCCTCTCGTTCCAATAGCAATTTAACTACTCCCTCGTGCCCACCTCTCGCAGCCCACCAGAGTGGTGTTCGACCATATTCGGTATCCGTGGTGTTGGGATTGATACCCTCTCGCCCCAATAGCAACTTGACTACCCCCTCATGTCCGCCCTGTGCAGCCCATCCGAGTGGTGTTCGGCCATATTTGGTATCCGTGATGTTTGGATTGATATCCCCCCGTTCCAATAGTAACTTGACTACCCCCTCATGTCCATCCTCCGCAGCTACCAAGAGTGGTGTTTGATCAGATAGAGCGTCTGCAGTGTTAAGATTGATGTCCTTTTGTTCCAACAGTAACTTTATTACCCCCACATGTCCACCTCTCGCAGCCCACCAGAGTAGTGTTCGACCATATTTGGTGTCCGTGGTGTTGGGATTGATATCCTCTCGTCCCAGTAGCAACTTGACTACCCCCTCATGTCCGTTCTGGGTAGCTACCAAGAGTGGGGTTTGGCCAGATAGGGTGTCGGCAGTGTTGGGATTGATGTCCTCTCGTTCCAATAGCAGCTTGGCTACTCCCTCATGCCCATCCACCGCAGCCCGCCAGAGTGGTGTTTGACCATATTGAATGTCAGAAGTGTTGGGATTAATATCCTCTCGCTCCAATAACAACTTTACTACTCCCTCATGCCCACACCTCACAGCCAGCCAAAGTGGTGTTTGACCGTATTCATTGTCGGCAGTGTTGGGGTTCATATCCCTCCGCGCCAATAAGAAGCGCACGACCCCCGCACGACCGTGCCCGGCAGCCCAGGAGAGCAGTGTTCGGCGAAGCCCGGCGCCTGCAGGGCTGGGATTAACATCCTTCCGTTCTAGTAGCATTTCTACAACATCCTCATGGCCTCCTATAGCCGCCCATACAAGCGCCGTTCTATCCGCCGCATCTGTTACGTTAATATCCCATTCCTTCATCGCCAATAACGCAGAAAATGTTTTCACGATCCCGAGATACGCCGCTCCGTGGAGCCCTGTAAAACCCTCAGGCCTAGACCTATCATTAAAACCATGATCCCACCATATATCACGATTATAACGTCGCAAGAGAAGCCGAGAGGATATATGCTGTTCGAATCCAGTCAGAAGCCTGAGTGCAAGCGGGCTGACATCCTCCGTCTTTCCAATCCTTGTGTGCGCCCCCCAATAGTAAGAGGCATATTCGACAAGGGGGAGTGTAGACGGGGGCGAATCAAGGGTTGGCGAAAGCTCCTGAACACACTGGAAATTGAGGTACGTCAAGCAAACCTCCGCTATTATCGAGTGCGGGCTTTGGAATAGGCTTTGATTATTGGATAAATACTCTTGCAGTGTTAAATGGACAAGGCGGACGGTGTCGGAGTATGCCTCAACCGTGATAAGCCCCAATGAGCACCCTAGGAGCGTCCGAATTGTAGGAACCGTTTTAGCATCCAGATCTGTGGATCCTATCTTTACTCCTAGAGCATGGCATAGCTCGCTAGCTTGTAATGGTCGCTGCGAATTCGATACCCACATCAGGGCTTCCATTCCGAGTCTGGGTCTACTCCCCTTCTGTGCCTTTATTCGTGCCAAGGTTGTCGCATATGCATCCTCCACATGATTGCCCTTGCTAAGCTCGTTTAACTTCTGCGCTCTCTCACCCACAGTAACCTCTGCCAGGATAGAATCAATGCTTAGCGAAACAAGGAGGAATCTACAGACCACCGTTAGCCAATGCATCATACGGTCATGCATGGAGTGGGAACTGTGTATGCTCTTACACACATTTCAGAGATTCTTCCTGGAATTATTCTCAGGATATCCGCCCGCAAACTATCGGACATCGCGTCGGGCTCGGTGTCCATCTCCAACTTCCTCTCCAAATATATTTTTATGTCACGCATCTTAGGGCTAATGGGTACTATAACCGCAGTGGTGAAATATCTTCTAATCTGGGTTTCAACTTGAGGCCTCCCGGTGACAAATATTCGCATCCTCGGTGATGCCTGCAGGATATCCTCCAGTGACTCAAGAAGTTCAAGTAGATGCTTAGGAAGACACTCATCCAAAGCATCGATACAGACGAAAACCCGGGGCAATTTGGCAATAACCTGCTTCAGCATCTGCATCATATCCGGAAGAAGCAAACTTCGACCGCCGACCTTCTTTTTTGCCTTTTGAAATGCCATTTGCACATGCACCGGCACTCCGTCCCCGACCACCAGTTGCCTTAGGATGGCTCCCATGATGTCGGCCGTTGTCTGCTGTTGCTGGTCGCGGTAGTCGCAGTAGAACATCGCGATCGCAATATCTTCCTCGCCGGGTCCGTCACAGAGGCTATCGATCACCAATGAACTAATATAGCTGGCCGTCAGCGATAACTCCTGCTTTCCCGAGAAGAACCAGTCGCGTACCTTAGATATGTCTTCCCCACTCCGGGATTCCCATAGCAAAATAAGACAGTCTTATCCACTCCACCCTCTCTACTCCTCCATTTCCGAAACTCGTCTGTCTCCAAAAGCCAATTCCCCACACCAGCTAGTCTGTTAGTGCGCACATCCCGGTGTCTCCCGCTGGGGTCTAATGGCGAAAGCCACTGCATGATTTGTGGGTTCTCATCGGCTATGACTCTGTTCACATTGACGATTTTGTTGTGACTATTCGTTACGTTGCCACAGTTGACATTACCGCTACCAATCGAGGATTTATATGCTGTTTGGTCCATGATGATCTGTCCAAAGTGTTCGCCGAAGGTAGGTAATGGTAGTCTATGGGGAGCGATCACTATGGTAGCGATATAGGGGAGTTTGTGGAAGCGCGCCAGCCGAGTTGAAAAGGAGTGATGTGCTAAAATTACGATCTTGGCGCCAAAGTCATGAGCGGCACAGAGGAGCCTCCACCCGTGCGTCCACCATGTCTTCAACCCCTCACCAAGGCCTGTTCGCCGTGAATGCGACGGATATGATTCCCCCAGAGGTCTATATATTGAAGATACAGCCCCATGGCATGGGCCAAAAGGTGTCTTGATTGAGCCAAAGAACAAGCCGGGTATTCTTCCACACCAGAGACTTACAGTAGTTCACAAAACTTCAACCCCATCTAGAATGGGCGGCGGATACTTAAGTAGTGCATTACTCGAGGATAGTATAGCAAGAAATTGTTTCCCTAGAGCTCAGGCAGGAATGCGCTAGGTGATGCAGGAGGAATGGGATAAGCTAGAATCTACGGATTGGAATCCGCCTATCCATTCTTGGCCGTACAAACTCCGGGAATGTAGAGATTGAAACGGCTTGTAGGCTTAGTATTGATTACCGGTACCACAATATCTCATCTCCCTGCTGTATTTACAAGCTAGGCTAAGAGGTACGGTACGGTTCAGGTATATCCATCACGTGCCTCATCTGAGCACACTGCAACAGGAAGTTTAACCAGTTTTTCTTCAAGCTTCGTGCGACGGATGTATCTATCGGCCGCACTTGTACTGTATAATACTTGCATGATAGAGGCGGACAGCATCTCATCCAACCATAGTCTTCGCTCCTTCGACTCCTCCCAAGCACGATCATAAATCCTTCATACAACCTAGGCCCTCCGTACAAGCCTCCTACTCCCCATACGGTGTTCCCGAATTAGGCCAGGAGAGACCGAGTTTGATATCTCTCGCATCGTTTGCCCCAAAAGCCTTACTCACAATAATGTTTCATCGTTTATCACTCAACAGTTCAAAAATCGTGCTCCAAATCACTATTTAGTGGCTGCCATATCAAAAAAAAAACCCCCACTTCACAACACCAAATGTTATCTGAGACGTGCTGATTTGGGGAAACGATTGCCATGAACACATCCCATCGATTGCTTTCCCGATTTTCACCTGCATGTCTTGCCTCCCAGCAGCGGATTCTACAGATGGTATATGCACCCAGGGGACTTATCCGGTCTATGTCGTCAATGCAAAAACAGCCCAGGACGTCCAGGCAAGCTTCAACTTTGCATGGAATTAAGATGTACACCTGGTCGTCAGGAACACAAGACGCGGGTTTGGTGAAGGGTACACTGGAAGGGGGTCATTGGGTGTCTGAGCGCATGGGTTGAATGAGTTAGCGTTTATCGGAGAGTATGCTGGGGGTGGGTACAAGAGTCCTGCGTGCATGGCGGGTGCGGGAGTGCAGGTGTTGCGGAAGTCAGCGCTCCATACCCACTCCCCTAAATGTCATTAGCGATTTCTAACAAACAGGACGGAACAGACACTTTGAGATCGTAACGTCCATAAGTGTAAAAGCGCGCAAAGATCTCCCCATCATAATCTTCCAATTCAACTTAACCGCAAGCACCCAACGCATGCGAGTCATTGCAAGCGGAGACTTGGAACATGCAGGCTTCTGGCAAGTGGGAAATGCCTACTTTCACCTCTTCCTGGAGTGCGCTGATAATGGGATCTATAGCTTTCTAGTTTTTCCCGGGCAAGATCCTAAATTCCCTTGCTATTCTTTGAAATGTTTTTTCACTTCATATATTATCACTCGCTTATTACCTCTTCCTCTCCTTCTTCACCGGGATGGTTGGAACTCACTTACCATTCGGATATTCCAGTCACAAAGTGACCTACATGGTTGATAAGATATCCCGTCAGCTAAGCAGATGCTTAACTAGGATAGAACATATCTAATGTTGCGGGTAGAGAACTCACGCTTGTGGACGGGACTAGAGTCACTGTGCCTTTTGACAGCAGGAAGTGCTTTGATCTTTGATGCACTTTTCATATAGCAACTGACAAGAGGGCTGGTGTGTCGGATAACTGACACATCAAAACGTGTGCATAGTGGTGTAAAAAAAACAAATAGTACAAGTTAAATATATCTTTGAATTAAATAATGTGACATTAACAAACACGATATATACCTAGGTGATTGAAGATTCACAGTAAGTCACAGCGCGCAGAGGTCTAGTTCAACAACTAACATGGAAGCCAATATCATATTTGGTTGGCACGTCAAACGCGCCACAGGCGCATGGCATCAGGACCTGCCTCAAAAACGAATCCAATGCTTGCAAACCGCGTTTTTTGCCGGCAAGCAGTTTTGGCAGTTTTTTATCGTTCTAGCAGTTCAAGTACAGCCCAAAACTGACCAAAAACTATAGAGACGGCGAAGGGTGGGTACCTTTAGCATTTCTGGTCAAATAATAAGCCTGATAGGTCTATTCTATTCCCGGAATGGTACCTCCGCGACCCCAGGAGGATGAATGTTTCGTCTGCCAGCCATATTGTAGTGATCTTTTTTTTTATTTTTTTATTTTTTACTGTGGACTTTGGAACGGGTTTGGATCATCGGGATAGATACTCTTGCGGCGTCAAATGGACTAGACAGGCGGTGTCGGGGGATGTCCCGGCTGTAATAACTCCCGAAGAACAGGTTAGGAGTGTTTCCAACATCCGGGTCTGCCAATCCTGGCTTTACTGTACAGTACTCCTATGGCATGGCCCAGCCCGCCCATGTGTAACGGTGGCTCTGAACTCCGTACCCACATTAGGGCCTTCACCCTGGGGTGCTAATATTGTATGATATCAGGAGGGGTGGGGACTACTGTAGCAAACTGGTGTGCAAAGGTTGGTGGGCCACAGGACCGCACAGAGAAGACAGCGGGAAAAAAGGTCAAGGAGCAGTGAAAATTTTTTTATGGTATACAATTGCACCTAGCTATAATAAACCCCTTATAATGAATATCTGGCTATAATAAACAGTTTCTTGCGGATACGCTAGTGAGTTTACACCAGAAGAGAAGTTGTTATAGTGAGTCCTCATAGTAAAAATTAGTGAACGAAGCCCCGAGGTCCTGGTTTTTGGTGTTCATTACAGCCCGGTGTAACTGTAGTAACAAAGGATGGAATAAGAATCATGAGTTTTGGGAGCTTTCTGTTAATAAAAATTGTGCTTTGTTGGATATATTTCTCACCGAATGTAATAAATCTATCGTTGAACTGTTCTGCACTCCTTCCGAGTGCCACGTGCTTTGAAGGTATATAGCTTAGCATCATTCGAAGTGGTGAGGCCTTTGGCATGGTTATTGGTTCGCCCGGTGAGAATTTATTGTTTCCATGGGGCCACGGGGAGGTAACAGAGACCTCCCCGGAGGGTATGCGCGTCTTTAGGGTGGGGGGGTCTCGTAGCGAATCACGGGTATAGGCTCCACTATCTGCTTGCTTATGGAAGTTATGACCGAAGAGTAAGCGAGACTGCTGAACTTCTACTAAGATGTTCTATAATATGACAGAAAAGTCACTATTTTTGATGTCATGAAATTGTTTAAGGGGGCATATTATTGAAAGATCCAGAAGGGAAGCATAATACGTTCGTGCAGTGTTCTGAGGGATACTTCAGAAGAAAATAGAGGAAATGAGGCTTCTAATAGAAGGAGATAAACGGTGTTTTATAAGCGAGGCGAAAAGAAAAAAAGGAATTGACAACGAGGAAAAAGCGGGAGAAAAAGAGGAAAGTATAGATTATACGCCATAGACCGCGACAGGACTCGCTGCATTAATTCGCAATTGCGCCGATGAATTAGCTCTAGTTCATACTGCGTATCTGACTTAGGTTTGTGAGAGTTTTGCCCACACCCCCTCCGCATGTGGAATATAGCAATCATCTGTAGAATGCTAATTTAGTAATAAGATGGTTGATAAGGATGGGCTCGTGACAACGAGGAAACAGAAGAGAAAGATTAAGGAGAAAACAACCATAAAGGAAGGAATCGCTATTCCGAGGAGGGATCGAGTATCTAGGGGAATGGGCTCCGAGCGTGGGAGGTAGGACGACGGGATGGGTGGGGAGGGGCTTTGAACTAAGTCAGATGCCTGAGGTGGGGGGGTGCACGAGGACTTCATTGGTACCGAGTGTGGCAGGGGGGGAGGATTTAGGTTTAGAGAGTAACTCCCCGACTCCTGTATATCCACGGGACGTAGCTAACTCGAGGGTTGCTTCGCCGCTGATGCCTGGGACGTCGGGATTGATATCGCCTCGTTCTAATAACAGCTTGACTACCCCCACACACCCCCTCTCGGCCGCCCACCCGAGCGGCGTTCGACCATATTTGGTGTCCGTGGTGTTGGGATTGATATCCTTTCGTTCTAATAGGAGCTTTACTACTCCATCATGCTCACCCCTCACGGCCCACAAGAGTGGTGCGAGACCGTGTCCGGCGCCTTGAGTGTTTGGATCGATATCCTCTCGTTCCAAAAGCAACTTGACTACTCCCTCGTGCCCGCCAACCACAGCCCACGAGAGTGCTGCTTGACCATATGCGGCATCTAAAGCGTTGGGATTGATATCCTCCCGTTCTAATAGCAACTTGACTGCTCCCTCATTTCCGCTCTGGGAAGCTACCAAGAGTGGTGTTTGACCATATTGGGCGTCCGCTGTATTAGGATTGACGCCCTCTCGTTCCAATAGTAACTTTACTACTCTCACATGTCCACTTCTCGCGGCCCACCAGAGTGGCGTTCGACCATATTTGGTGTCCGTGGTGTTGGGATTGATATCCCCTCGTCCCAATAGCAGGTTCACTACTCCCTCATGCCCACCCCTCGCAGCCCACCAGAGCGGTGTTTGACCATAGTCAGTGTCAGCAATGTTGGGATTGATGTCCTCTCGTTCCAGTAGCAACTTCACTACCCCTTCATACCCATCCTTCGCAGCCCACCAGAGTAGTGATTGACCACATTTAGTGTCGGTAGTGTTAGGGTTGACATCATCTCGTTCCAATAACAGCTTCGCAACTCCGTCACGCCCATGGCTCGCGGCGCACCAGAGCGGCGTTTGACCATGTTCAGTGTCGGCAGTATTGGGATTGATGTCCTCTCGTTCCGATAACAACTCTACGACTCCTTCACGCCCACCAAAAAAGAAAGAAGAGGAAACACTGGTATCGTATGGGTTATTCCTTATAGACTAATATAGGACAACCTGCATTAATTCCCATTCACGGTCGTGCATGAACTCGCGTTTATGTATTAAGCGTGGGTCCTTGAAAGTCTTGTCCACACCCACTACGCAAGCATAATAATTATAGGGGCTATCTCCGAAATAATAGTGACAGGGTGGTAGGTAAAGAGGGACTGATAGCGGAAAGGAAATGAAAGAGAAAAATGAAAGAAAATAATCGCGAACGGACGAAGCACTATTCCGAGGAGGGGTACGGTATCGCGGGGAAGGGGTTCCGACGGTGAAAGGCAGGCGGACGAGATATACTGAGAGGGGCTTTGAAGTAAGTCAGACGGCTCGGGTGAGGGGTGCTCTGGGATTTCACCGGTATCAGCTGGGACGGGAGGGGAGGGTTTAGGCTTGGAGAGTCACTCCACAACTCCAGAATGCCTCCAAAGTGCAGATAATTCAAGGGCTGTTTCGCCGCTGAGACTTGGTATGTCTGGATTGATTTCTCCTCGTTCCAGTAGCAAATTTACTACTTCCTCATACCCGTTCTCCGCAGCCCACAAGAGTGGTGTTCGACCATATAGAGTGTCTGTAGTGTTGGGATTGATGTCCTCTCGTTCCAATATCAATTGTACTACTCCCGCATGCCCACTCTGCGCAGCCCACCAGAGTGGTGTTTGGCCATATAGGTTGTCGGCAATGTTGGGATTAGTATCTTCACGGTCCAATAGCAGCTTTTCTGCGGCCTCATGCCCGCCCTCTGCAGCCCACAAGAGCGGTGTTCGGCCAGATTGGGTGTCTCCAGTGTTGGGGTTGATATCCTTTCGTTCCAATAGTCACTTTACTACTCCATCATACCCATGCGCCGCAGCCCATGGGAGTAGTATTCGGCTGAGTCCGCTGTTTGAAGTGTTGGGATTGATATCCTCTCGTCCCAACAGCAATTCCAATACTATTGCAGACCCGCGCTCCGCGCCAGGGGGTGGTGTTGCGGGGGGTTTGGTGTGTGCGATGTTGAGATTGATATCTTCTCGCTCCAATAGCAATTTCACTACTCTTGCATACCCGCGCTCCGCGGCCCAGAGTTGTGTTGCACCATATTTGGCGTCTGCAGTGTTAGGATCGATATCCACTCGTTTCAATAGTTGTTTCAACACTCTTGCATATCCGCGCTCCCTAGCCAAGAGTGATGTTGCACCATATTTGGTGTCTACAGTGTTGGGATTGATATCCTCTTGTTCTAATAACAGCTTTGCTACTCTATTGTGTCTACGTACCAGAGAGCACCAGTGTGGAGTCTGGCCATATTGAGTGTCGGCAGTGTTAGGATTGATATCCTTTAGCTCTAAGAGTATCTTTACGACATCCTCATGACCATCTAAAGTTGCAAAAACAAGCGCCGTTCTACCTATTGTATCTTTTGCGTTAATATCCAATTCCTTCATCGCCAATAACACAGAAACTGTCTCCGCGACCCCAAGACATGCTGCTCCATGCAGCCCTGTGGGGCCCTTAGGGCCAGCTGCCTGATTAAATTTCTGATCCCACCACGTATTACTATTGGAATGTGGTGGGAAAAACCGAGAGGATATATGCTGTTCCAATGCGATCAGAAGCCTGAGTACAAGCGGACTAACATCCTCGTCTCCCGCATCCTTATGTGCGTTCCCCAATAGCGAGAAGCATATTCGAGGAGGGCGACTGCCGACGGGACCGAGTTAATAGTTGGCAAGTTCCTGAACACTGAAAATTGAGGTAAGTCAAGCGAACTTCCGCTATCATCGAGTGTGGACTTTGGAATAGGCTTGGATTGTGGGATAAGCACTCGTATAAAGTGACGTGGACAAGCCGGATAGTAGAAGAGGAAGCTCGGCCACGATAAGCCCTAAGGAACATCCTAGGAGTGTTCGAATTGTACGGTAGGAACGTTTTCCACATCCAGAGCTGCCGATCCTATTTTTACTCCTATGGCTTGGCATAGCTCGGTAGTGTGTAATGGTCGCTGCAAATTCGATACCCACATTAGGGCTTCCATTCCGAGTCTGGACCCCCCTTCTGTGCCCTCACGCGTGCCAGGGTTGTCGCGTACCCATTCCCCAAATGATTGCCCTTGGTCATATCGTTCAACCTTTGTCTTCTCTCCGAGATGGTAACCACTCCCAGGATAGCGTCGATGTTTAGCGAAACAAGTAGGAATCTAAAGACCACTGTTAGCCAATTTAAGATCATGCATTGAGTGGGAGGTGTGTATGCTCCTACGCACATTTCCGAGATTCTTTCTGGTATAATTGTCGGGATATCCGCCCGTAAGCCATCGGACATCGCGTCGGGTTCGGTGTCCATCTCCAACTTTTCCAGATATCTTTTTATGTCTTGCGCGTTAGGCCTGATGGGTACTATAACTCCAGTGGTGAAATGTTGTATAATTTCAACTTCAACCTGAGGCCTCCCGGTGACAAACACTCGCGCCGTCGGTGACTCCTCAAGGGCGTCCTTCAGCGACCCAAGAAGCTCCAGTAAATGCTTGGGATGGCACTCATCCAAAGCGTCGATACAGATGAAAACCCGAGGCAATTTGGCGACAGCCTGCTTCAGCATCCGCACCATATCTGGAAGTCGTAGACCTCGACCGCCGACCTCTTTTTTCGCCCTTTCAAACGCCTCCCGCACCTATCCCAGCACTTCCCCTCTAACCGCCAGCTGTTTTACGATGGCTCCCATGGTGTTGGTAGCTGTCTGCTGCTGCTGGTCGTGGAAGTCACAGTGGAACATCGCAATTGCAATATCATCCCCGCCCGGCTCATCGCACAGGCTATCAATCACCAATGAGCTGACATTTTCTAGCCTCAGCGATAATTCCTGCTTCTTCCTGTGGAACCGGTCACTTACGTTAGATACGTCTTCCCCACTCCCGGATTCCCGTAACAGAATAAACCCGCCTTACCCGCTCCGCCTTCACTACTCCTCCATTCTCGAAACTCGTTTGTCTCCAAAAGCCAACCCCCAACGCCATCGAGCCTGTCTGTGCGCACGTCGTGGTGTCTTCTCCTGGGGTCTAGTGGCGAGAGCTACTGCATCATTTCTGGGTTCTCATCGGCTATGACTTTATTCACATTGATGATATTGTTGATATTATGACTATGCGTTACGTTATAGCAGTTGCTGTTCCCGGTATTTGTTGGGTGTAGATATGCTGCGTTGTCCATGGTGGTCTGTCCAAAGTTTTGGTTGAACGTAGATGTGCTATTATGGCGAAAACTCTGGCTGTGGGTGGTTTTATGGAATTTGCGATCGGCAAGCTGAAAAAAAAAAAAAAAAAAAGTGGGTTGCGGCTCGTGGTCAGAAAGATAATATCACAACCCAATCGTTTCAGGCCGGGTAATTGCCTGCACAACCCACGGTGGGATGTGGGCCCAACATCACTGAGCATCACACCATCACTAATGTCCGTGTGAGGAGGCAATCTACGCCTCAAGCGCTCAACGGAATGTACCCCAAGAATCTATCAGGTATCCTAGACTCAGTATCCCAGAGCACCTTACAGTATTTATTCAAGTCGAATCACCACATACCTACACAGGGAGAACATGACACTGTCTTATCAGACCCCGGAACAACTCACTAGTTTAAGTGTTGCCAGGCGCCCAACCCCCTTGGCGATTGGTAAGCCATCGCAACCGTGAAGTGAGATGTGAGATGCGGGGGGATTTCAGTTGCTGGGAACGTACCAAAAGATACCTGTATGGACAACCCAGCAACTTCGGTGCTTAGTCAGTGTAATAGTCCGATCCTTGCCTTTTCCTTGGAACATCCCAACCAGCAAATTGCTACCGCGCATCCCCCCGGCCCAATGTGCCGCTTAGTAATATACAGTCACACCTCGCTATCCCGGATCTCAATAATCCGGACACCTCGCTGTCTCGTATGAATCTCTGTGAATTCTGGGATTCTTTCCACCAAAACCTTACCCGTTGTCCCGGATCCCTCGCTGTGCCGGACAGATTTTTCGAATTTTGGCCGTCCGGGATAGCGAGGTGCGACTGTACTGTACGGAGGTAGGACCCCTAAGTTTCGTATATTTTACTAAGAAGTGGTGTTCGGCTAGCAGGGGGTTACGGAGTGAAGAGGGTAGTCGCCATACTCCATTAGGTAGTCACCATACCCAATTCCATACTTTTGCCCGCGCTAGCTTAACACCCCTTGCTAGTAAAATATACAAAACTTAGGAGCTGTACCTCCGTACTGGTACCGTAAGAACTTGAACAATTGAACCGTGTGCTACGAAATCCAAAATTTCCTTCTCTGGAAAGGGGGCGAAAAACACAGCGAAAACACCGCCCCTTTCGCCCTTACGAGACAGAAAAAAAAAAAAAAATTTCTTGACCTTACCGAGAGAGGAAAGTCCAACGACATAGCACACGGTTCAATTATTCAAGTTTCTACGGGTACTCGAGTACCGGTATGTGTTCCGTCCCGGGCGTCAAGTGATTCACCCGGTCAAGGGGATGCCTTTTGGTCACTTTGTGACTAGGATACCCTAGTGATTTAGTGGAACCTTCACTTATCCCGAAACAAGGTAATTTCTAAATTTTATCTTAACCAGTTTTTGCCGCATGTTTTGCGGCTTCTCATATGTGAATCACATCCCCTCAATTTACCACCCCAATACGTTTTCCGGTCAAAAGCGCCCCCCCTCCACAAACTCTTTCTTCGCTATGGCTCCCAATCATGACCTGTAGGTCCCATCTGCGTTGGAGACATATCAGGAGTTCACTATATCGCTTTGCTCCGCTGAGAATAAAGAACCGTTTATGTGATCTCTGAGCCAGCTCGCTTCGAGCTTGATGGCGAGGGGACCGTGGGCAGTTCCCCTGGAGGAAGAACCCTGAGCGAGCCCCCGTTATCGGTCCAACGTCGAGAGAGATCTACAACTATGGGTCGACCGGCTGTTAAAAACCACCAGTGTTTACGAACTATCTAACCACCAGCATACAAACGGGTAGTACACTGGGATTGGAAACCTGAAGATGTAATCACGCATCGGCAAGGATGCAGCACTGAGGGAACGTGGGGGATTTGTGGGGTTTGGCGATGCTCGGATGAGCTTCAGGAGATGAGGGAAATGGTAAAGCAGGGATTGTGCGCTTATCGCCCAATTTATGTTGGTGAAGGAAGCTAGTTGAAAAGTGGCGGATTTGATAGAGTTCGTGGAATGGTAGTCCGGAGGTTGGTGAAGCGGCGTGGAGGGATGCAGAGGTGACGGTATGATGGGAAGACGAAAATTTTGTCTTTAGAACTAGTAACACTGTCCCCCCGGACCCTCGACAGAACACTCCCAATTGTACTGCATCCACACCCATATGGTTTCGCCGCTCTATAGCCCAATTCCCTTTATTATTCTTAGAGATATTCTTGCCCTTTGCATCCTATCACTCGCACCTTTGCCTAGTGAATGTCTGCAAGGGTTAAGTCAGCCAAACATATCGCAGTGACTTTTGTCCATCTTAGCCCCAAGAGAAAGTATAAATCTCCTGCGAAAACACCCAGCACACGGAAGCTCGTAATATGAGAAGACCTCACAGTCATGGTCTGCCTTACTATCCACCCCTTGTGACACTGGAATATGTGCTTGTCAGCATTCATCCAGACTATGCATCCGGTTGGCCACTCCAACGCTTAGATGTTCCGAGCCATTATAGCTACGTTAGCCTACGCGTGTGCAAATTTCGCGTAATGAGCGATGGCTTGCGAATTCCCTCCAGTAGAGCTTTGCCAGGGATGGGAGTTAGCTCGGTGCGGTAGAGCGTTAGATACACCCGGGGGAGGAGAAAGTTGGCTGCTGAACCGGTGCTTCTGTTCGTAGCTTCGATTCTGTTGAAAACCCCCTAGGAAGAGGCAAGATATTTCTGAGCTGCTGTCAGGGGTAGCTGACGTTCCTCCGTACCTAAAAATCTGCCAGACCCAGCAATGCGATACTGCTGCTGTGGTAATTGAGAAACCGGCATCTGCAGGGTCGTGTGCACATCTGCTTTAATATAGAGCCCCACTCTTATAAGTATTCTGGCGGGGTGTTAGTGAAGGGAAATTTAAATTCTGCTGTGGAACGACAAACGGTGGGCGAGTTAGCGGTATCTGCTAATATTTGGATTTTGCGGAATGTGAGGGTGGAAGTTGCGAGAACGAGAAGATGGCGGAGGAAGGTGACTGAAAGAAGGAAATATTGGTTTATACAACCAACAACACAGCATCCCAGGATTCTATCCCAGGACTGTAGATACAACACGCTTCCAATTATACAGCTTCTATTGCCTTAGAATTTTGCCCATACAAGAGCCTGATTCCCATTGTCATTCCTTGAAACATTTGTGCCTTCATACACTATCACTCGCATATTTACTTTTCACTTTTGTTGAAGATAACCGCAAACGTACATACGTACCAGGACACGTCAGCTCCATGCACTGGCATGGAGGGCTTTTTTCTATAATATTACATTTTTCCCTTTTCCTGTACTTTTACCTCTAATCTCCTCTCATATTATTAAACAATTGATGAACTTCTCCTCTCCATACAACATTATTCTCTTGTTCCTTGGAACCTTCTTCCCTCAACTCTGCAACCCGCGGTTTAACCATCCCCCATTCTCAACAACTTTCCTTCATAACTAGGATAGACGGGAATTTACCTTGCCACTAGGATATCCAGGTCGCGGACTAGCCTTCTTGGCCAATGGGATATCTTGTTGATCAAGAAGGATACTTGACTGCTAGGATGGAGCTTGAGAGGTGTCGGGGATGCTTCTGGTCGAGTAATATGCTGGATAGTTTTATCCGAGCCCAGATATTATGCGTCCGCACCACCGGGAATGTGGGTGATTATCAGAACTACGCCAGCTAATCAGACCACAGAATCATCCCTCCACCCTAACGTGGTAAGAAAACATAGACCTCCCTAGAAAACCCGGCGCGCTCCCGCCCTCACGAACCACCATACTATACCTACACTTTATGACGCCGCAATATGTACCCGCTAGTCTTGATTGAACCTCAGTATTAAGTTTGTTACTCGAGGGCTCGAACTTTGAGCTCTATAAGAGCGAAGTTAGCCCCGAAACCGATGAACCCTACCTGGTCAGTGATAACACACAAGTGACCAACTATGGCTGTAATTGAGAAGGTGATATTCAGAGAGTGATGTGTACACCCGCTATAATACAATGCCCAGCGCTTATCTGAATACCCACGCCGGATCCTGAGTGGAGGAAACTTAGAGGTGGTGTCCGATGGTATAGACGGAGAGTGGGGTCGTAAGTATAATAGCAAGACGAAATATCCTTATTAGAGTGAGAGGTAGTGTCTGTTGTGCTCTTAATATAATGGCTTCTATGGCGGCAAATAAGGAAAATTCATAATTCAAAATCTATAATAGGGTATAGAGCATTGCAGGCTGTATCAGCAGTTAAAGCTACTTCCGAGCAACATCAGGACTTCTTGAATACGTATAATGTTCGATACCTGATGCTGGTGTTCCGAAATGCCGAAATCCCATATGCCAAGTGCCAAATGAGAGGAAGGAAAGAATAAAAGCACGGAGTATATTTGTCAGCCCGCGCGCGATCTTACATGATTATCTGACTTGAGGAATTTATGGCTTCACCCGCTCCGTGTAATATACCATACCTAAAACGCCTAGGAAAAGGGGAGAAAAGGGTCAACAACAAATCTATTATCCCTCATTTAATTATTATCATTATTATTAGGGATATTAGAATTATTGGTTTATCTGCCCTTAGGGTCGTTCATTCATTCTCCAAGGACCTCCCCCACGGGGCCCCGTGGAGTTGCGCAAATCCACTCCCGGCGAACAAGGTCACTACACAGCGTTCAGGCTTGGGCTACTGGGTAGTGAGGCTGGTAGAACCCCGCCCCCCCCACCCCGCTGCATATATCCATTGTCAGAGCGACTGTCTCATCGTGCATCACGGGCATAATTAATTGCAAATAATATTATGATCCATCCATCACTGTTTCGTCTATCGGAGTTATGTGAGAGGCGGGTAAGATGATCAGATTCTGCCACGGCGGGATCATATTATCCGAAGGTTACCACCTTTGATATCATACATTCTAAGGGATAGATTATTGAAGAACCAAGAGAGGAAGGTATGATACATTTCTCCGATAAAGTGCTCTGAAAGATAACCTGGAGGAAAGAAGAAATCAAAGGAACTGAGGGGTGTGATAAAAGGGGATTAAGGGCATTGTACAAGACAGGCGATAAGGAGAGAAATAATTGACGGCGAGGGAAAAGTAGAAAAGAAAAGAGGAATAAGAGGAAGAGGAAGGTATGGATTATCGGCAATAGACAATCGCAGGGCTTCCTGTGCTGATTTCCATTGACACTGGTACAGCCTAGGTCCGTGAAAGTTTTGCCAACACCAGTTTCGCATGTATAATAACATTATAGCAATCATCTATGAAAGGAGTAAGATGTTGAGTGATAGGGAAGGACTGATGAAAAGAAGAAAACAAAAGAGGAAAATTAAAGAGAAAACAATCAAGAACGGACGAATCACTATCACAAGGAGGGGTCGGGTATGAATGGGGAGAGGCTTCGACAGTGAACGAGAGGCCGATGGGATAGGTTGAGAGGGGCTTTGGGGTGGGTCGGACGGCCCGGTTGAGGGTTGCTCGGGAGCTTCATCGGTATCTGAGGAGAGGAGGATGGAGGGTTGAGGTTCAGAGAGTAACTGAACAACCCCGTCATCTGCAAAAAGCGCAGCTAATTCAAGGGGGGTTTGACCGTTGAGGCTTGGTATGGCAGGATTGATATCGCCTCGTTCAAGTAGCAGCTTCACGGCTCTCTTATTCCCAAGCCTCGCTGCCCACCAAAGTGGTGTTTCACCATATTTATTGTCGGCAGTGTTGGGATTGATGTCCTCTCGCTCTAATAACAACTTTACTACGCCATCGCCCCCATTCCACACAGCTATCCAGAGTGGTGTTCGACCACGCGTAGTGTCGGCAATGTTGGGATTGGTGTCCTCTCGTTCCAATAACAACTTTGCTACTCCCTCATGCCCATTCATCGCAGCCATCCACAGTGGTGTCTGACCATCATTGTCGGTAGTGTTAGGATTGACGTCCTCCCGTTCAAATAACAACTTTACGACTCTCTCATTCCCACCCCTCGCTGCCCACCAGAGCGGCGTTTCACCATATATATTGTCGGTAGTGTCGGGATTGATGTCCTCTCGCTCTAGTAACAGCCCCGCTACCCCGTCGTGCCCATTCCACGCAGCAATCCAGAGAGGTGTTCGGCCAAACGTAGTGTCGGCAATGTTGGGATTGGTGTCCTCTCGTTCCAATAACAACTTTGCTACTCCCTCATGCCCATTCATCGCAGCCATCCACAGTAGTGCCTGACCATCATTGTCGGTAGTGTTAGGATTGACGTCCTCCCGTTCCAATAACAACTTTACAACTCTCTCATTCTCACCCCTCGCTGCCCACCAGAGTGGTGTTTCACCATATATATTGTCGAGGGTGTTGGGATTGGTGTCCTCTCGTTCCAATAACAACTTTACTACTCCCTCATGCCCCTTCCGCGCAGCCAGCCACAGTGGTGTCTGACCATCCTTATTGTCGGCAGTGTTGGGATTGGTGTCCTCCCGTTCCAATAACACCTTTACTATTCTCTCATTCCCACGCCTCGCTGCATACCCGAGTAGTGTTTCACCATATTTATTGACAGTAGTGTTGGGATTGATGTTCTCTCGGTCAAATAACAACTTTACGGCTCTCTCATTCCCACGCCTCGCTGCACACCAGAGCGGTGTTTCACTATATCTATTATCGGCAGTGCTGGAATCGATGTCCCCTCGTTTCAATAACAACTTTGCCACTCCCTCATGCCCATTCGTCGCAGCCAGCCACAGTGGTGTCTGACCAAATATATTGTCGGTAGTGTTGGGATTGATGTCCTCTCGCTCTAATAACAGCTTTGCTACCCCGTCGTGCCCATTCCACGCAGCAATCCACAGAGGTGTTTGACCACTTGTAGTGTCGGCAATGTTGGGATTGGTGTCCTCTCGTTCCAATAACAACTTTGCTACTCCCGCATGGCCATCCTCCGCAGCCAACCAGAGTGGTGTCTGACCACCTTTGTTGTCGGCAGTGTTAGGATTGGTGTCCTCCCGTTCCAATAACACCTTTACTATTCTCTCATTCCCACGCCTCGCTGCATACCCGAGTAGTGTTTTACCATGTCTATTGACAGTAGTGTTGGGATTGATGTCCTCTCGGTCTAATAACAACTTTACGACTCTCTCATTCCCATGCCTCGCTGCACACCAGAGTGGTGTTTCACTATATCTATTATCGGCAGTGCTAGAATCGATGTCCCCCCGTTTCAATAACAACTTTGCCACTCCCTCATGCCCATTCATCGCAGCCATCCACAGTGGTGTCTGACTATCTTTATTGTCGACAGTGTTAGGATTGGTGCCCTCCCGTTCCAATAATAACTTTACGACTCCCTCATACCCGCGCCTCGCAGCCCACCAGAGTGGTGTTTCACCATACCCATTTTTGGCAGTGCTGGGATTGATATCCTCTCGTTCCAATAACAACTTTACGACTCCCTCATGTCCATCCCTCGCAGCCCTCCAGAGCGGTGTCTGGCCGTGAAACGTGTCTGCAGTGTTGATATTGACATCCTTCTGCTCTAACAGCACCTTCACGACGTCCTCATGACCTCCTATAGCTGCCCATAGAAGAGCCGCTCTACCCATGGCATCAGTTGCGTTAATATCCCATTCTTTCATCGTTAATAACACAGAAACTGTCTCCACCATCCCGAGATATGCCGCTCCATGGAGCCCTGTAAAGCCCTCAGTGCTAGCCCCCTCAATAAAATCCAGATCCCGCCATATATCATCGTGATGGTATAGCAAGAGAAGCCCAGAGGATACGTGCTGTTCAAATCTGATTAGAAGCCTAAGTGCGAGTGGATTGGTACCCTTGGTCTTCTGCATCCTTGTGTGCGTTCCCCAATAGCGAGAAGCATATCCGAGAAGTGGGACTGTCGACGGGACCCCATTAAGAGTTGGCGAAAGTTTCCGGACGCACTGAAAATTAAGGTACGTCAAGCAGACCTCAGCTATCATCGAGTGTGGACTTTGGAACAGACCTGGGTTGTTGGATAGATATTCCCGCAGCGTCAGATGGACAAGCCGGACGGTATCGGAGGATGCCTCAACTGTGATAAGCCCCAAAGAACACCCTATGACTGTTCGAATTGTAGGAACGATTTTAACATCCAAATCTGCCGATCCTATCTTTACTCCTAAGGCATGGCATAACTCGCCAGTGTATAATGGTCGTTCAGAATTGGACACCCACATCAGGGCTTGCATTCCCAGTCTGGGTCTACTCCCCTTCTGTGCCTTTATTCGTGTTAAGGTTGTCGCGTACGCATCTTCAACATGATTACCCTTTCTAAGCTCGTTCAACTTCTGCTCCCTCTCACCGACAGTAACCTCTGAAAGGATAACATCAATGCTCAGCGAAACAAGGAGGAATCTACCGACTATCGTTAGGTAAAATAGCACCATGGATGAGGTGAGAATTGTGGATGCTCCTACTTACATTTCGGATATTCTTTCTGGAATAATCCTGAGGATATCCGCCCGTAAACTATCGGACATCGCGTCAGGCTCCGTGTCCATCTCCAACTTCCTCTCCAAATACCTTTTTATGTCTTGCCTCTTAGGACTGATGGGTACTATAGCCACAGCGGTGAAATATCTTGCAATGTCGGCCTCAGCCTGAGGCCTCCCGGTGACAAATATTCGCATCCTCGGTGACACCTGAAGAATATCCTTCAGTGACTCCAGAAGCTCAAGCAAATGCTTAGGCAGGCACTCATCCAGCGCATCGATGCAGATAAAAACTCGGGGTAATATGGCAACAGCTTGCTTCAGCATCTGCACTATATCCGGAAGTCGTGGACCTCGACCACCAACCTCCTTTTTCGCCTTTTGAAACGCCTCCCGCACGTGCCCCAGCACTTCCCCTCTAGCGACCAGCTGTTTTAGGATGGCTCCCATGATGTTGGTCGTTGTCTGCTGCATCTGGTCACGGAAGTCGCAGTAGAACATCGCGATTGCAATCTCTTCCTCGCCCGGCTCATCACAAAGACTATCGATCACCAATGAACTAATATTGCTAGTCGTTAGCGATTATTTTTGCTTATTTCAGAGATCCGGTTACTTGCCTTATATATGTCTTCCCCACTCCCGGATTCCCGTAGCAAAATAAGATAGCCTTATCTACCCCACTTTCGCTACTCCTCCACTCCCGAAACTCGCTTGTCTCCAGGAGCCAATTCCCCACCCCATCGAGTCTGTCGGTACGCACATCCTGATGCCTTCCCTTAGGGTCTAGTGGCGAGAGCCACTTCATAACTTCCGGGCTCTCGTCGATTATGACTTTGTTCACATTGATGGTTTTGTTGTGACTATTCGTTGCGTTACCGCAGTTGACATTACCGCTACCAATCGAAGATTTATATACTGTGCTGTCCATGATGTTATGTCCAAAGTGTTGGCTGAAAGTAGACGTGCCGCTGTGGTAGCTATGGTAGCGATCTCGGGGGTTCAATGGAATTTTCACCCAGATAAAAGAGGAGGTGGTGTGTCTTTTGAGTCTAAAATTACTATCCAATCATCCCTCGCCGCTTAAATGCCCGCATTCCGGCAATTGTGAGATATGCGCCCAGCACCCCGGAACAAAACACAAAGATTCAACCTCTGCTGGTGGGGCAATCCTTGCTGCGAGTGTTCTACGAAATCCACCTCAAGAGTCTGTCAGGTAAACTTAATGCTCGAGCATCCCCTGACACCTTGCATTATTCCCTAAAGCCAAATCGTTGTAACGTACTGTACAACTACCCGCGGAGCCGCCCCGTACGAGACAGGGATAATTACCCAGCAAAATCAACCCTCTCTTCTATCATACCAAATCATCTCGAGGTACTTTTGTACCTCAATCTATACCGAGAAAACATAAAATCGTCTTATCAGACCCCAACCGGTCCCAGCACCGCAAGAAATCCAACCTCCATCAACAATCGGTAAGGTATCCCAATCGTCATTACTTGGTTAGCGGGATGGACCGACATTTTGCTTTTCGTTGTCGGTTCACGATAGGCACTTGGCCAAATTTTGAATGATAAAGTACCAGGTCAAATCGTTTCCTCCGGTGATGCAACCGCACCCCCACCACTACTATAAATTTACTACCTATGCAACCACAACTACCCAGAGTGAAGTGCAAATCCAGGTAGGGATTCAATGGATATAAGGAAATACTCAAGTAAAATTACAGAACAAAAATCATTGAGAGCTTCTACTAGGTGCGTTCTAATAGTATCTGGGCCACCCTTAGTCTTATGAATGCCATGAAAGCGCTGATGCAGACAGTAAGTTAGCATCTGGGGCAATGTCACATTGCAACAGACGGTTCTGGGCGTTTACCTAATTTTCGGCCGTCTGAAAATCATGGTGCCATACGGTCAAAACAGGACGTTGCTCCAAAGGTGGTGTTTCGGCTTCCATCTCACTGGACTGACATGAGATTTTTCGCGCTTGACGGTGATCCTGGTTGGTTGTGATTATAGGATTTATGTTTGGGGGGAGGGTTTCGAGATGGGGTTGCTCATGGTTGTGTTTATGTCTATTATTTTGATAGGCTAGTGGCGGGGTGGAGGCTGCTGGTGAAGAGCATGCCGTAACTCAATGCCTTTGGACGAGGGTTAGTGTTAGCTACGAGTATGGTTGATAGGAATACAGCACGAGAACTTGACGGTGCACTAGACGGTGCATTAGACAAATACCAAACCGTGCGTTTCCCCTACAGATGATGGCAGAGTTTGGCGTAGCGCAGGCAGAACGGTCACCCGGTGGTGATGGGGCCTTCACCGGATTCGATAGGAAGTAGAGAATGATTCGAGGGGCGAGTGTGTTCGTTGTTCGATGATAGGTACAGAAGAGAGGAAAGAATGGAGCTCTACTAAATACATGTTCTGGTGGCCAACACCCACCGGTGGTGTGTGTTATCCATAGCTACTTTCCCAGGGCATCAGACCTCACAGTTCCCCAACCCAATACCAATACCATTGCACGATGGGATTACTCCATCAACAGACACCCAACAGTCTAACCCTCCATGAGGCTGGGCACCGGCACCGGCTACTAGACTGCCGTCTATATAAACGGACCCTTAATACTCGGGCATCCCGGGGTACCTTACATCATACCGGTAGCCTAAAGTTGAATCGTTGTGTATCTGAATTTGTACCGGGAGAACATAAAATTGTCTTATCAGACCCCAACCGGTTGGACTATTGCAAGGAACCCAAAATCCCTCAATAATTAGTAAGCTACCATATCCCAATCGTGAAACCGTCGGAACCGAGAAATCCTATTTCCACCTTCTTTGCCGTTAACCTACTAGCGCGAAAAGAAAAGAAGCTCGACTACCAGTACGACGTAGAAACTCCATCACTCAGCCAAAGTGATAGATCGACATTTACCTTTCACCACGATATCCCGATCCAAACTGGCCAAAGTTTTAATGATATATCCCTTGGGATATGCAAGCTTCTTAGTGACTACAATAGGATAAAACACATCTAATTTTGCTAATACATCCGGACACAGTTTTAGTGATAACCACTCATGTGTATCTTTCATGTCCCACATATCCCCACAATCCTGCAAAGAAATGTCCATGGAAATTATGTTGGCCAGTCTAGCTGTAGAGATTTTTTCTCGCCTTATCCCCCCAGCCTACCCGGAATAATAAACTTCTTTGGGACAAGATGTGAAGTGCGTGCATGTCCCGGGGGGCCGGTAGTAGCGTAGGAGGGGGAGTGGAGGCTCACAGGTACCCTCGGTGCCTGGCGGCCGAAAGAGGTGTAATCGGCGGATGCGTGCGGATGCCAATCAAATACCAGAATATTGATGTAGGGAGTCTTCTTATTGGGAAACTCCCATTAGGAGAAATCGAAATTCACGAACAGCATACCCCGGATTTCGTTAGTACCGGGGTGTAATGTGTTTGGGGTTCTACGGTAAGTCACCAGTGGAAATAATAATAACTTTCAAACGAATTGCCGGCACTCTAGGCACCATGGGGTGGTTTGGTTTTAGTGTGCGCATTACTTTAACACCACAATACTAGTATCCACAGAGCTTCAAATAAATGCATTCACAGATAAATTCTGTCCACCGATCAGGTCGCAGGTGATCAAAGACAGCTTATCGACCACTGAGAAAGGAAGAACTCAATAAGGTATAAGACCAGTTGATTTTTTTACTGAAAGGATTTGTGCCATAAACTGCAAGCTGTGCCAGGTGGTGGAGAAGTCAACACTCAGAACTGTCGCAAGAAAATTGCTGACTCGGGCATTGATTCACTGGTACAAGTACAAGTAAATGTCTCTGAAATACCGGACGGGCTCCGTCTCAACGATTTTCCGCACCCTGCCTTTCACCTTCTTATTTAGGAAGGTGAGAAACGGGGTTCAACACCACAAAGCTCTCATGATCCTGCCTGGCCACTGAACTTGGAGTTTTATATGTGTGCTGGAATGGCATTCTCTGGGATAAAGAACACCATGGGTAGCATCTTACTGCTGCCTAGCTTATCCCCTTTCATAGTCCCAGACTGGGGACTCTTCCACCTTTGGTCTGGGGCTATGGAAGAGAAGCAATAATAAGAATAGGATTTCCCGTGCTGCCAGGGGATTCCCTAAAAAACAGAAAATGCCAACCTAGTTTGATTTCATGAACCACAAATTGTTTTCAATTATGAGCGCATTGGATGTAGTATTTACCATTTATTTGTTATTTGGGAGGGGGGCGAAGTTTCTTTTGTTACCTGGGTTTTTAGGCCATGACTTAGGGTCGATGCCAGGGATTTTCTTGTGCTTGGGTGGGGTGGGCCGTGGGTGTAACGGAAGGAAGAACAAAAATTCTTTAAATACCAGAGCTTCCAGACATAAGAAGTCTCTATACTGGGAACCCCTAATCCTGGTGGAAAGTATTAAATTCCACTATTCACAGAAGCCCGATCTCGTTGGTTCTCGGATGATAAAGATCTCCGGGTCCAAACCATCAATACGAACAATCTGATATTAACAACTTGGGGGTTACCGGAGTCCTGGGCACAGTTGGTCCCACTCTAACCTTCTATATATTAAAGTGGACTAAAGTGGGAGATCGGCCGCGCAGTGATAGTTCGTAGATTGAGAAAATTTTATTTCAATCCGCATACCAAGAGAGGTAGGAAAGTGATGGCAAACAACTTCGTTCTCACACTCTTCCACGTCAGCCAAACTAACTGTAAAGATGGGTACATCAGCAAAGAACAATCAAAGCATCATGTCCCTTCCATAGATCACCACACCTATCTCTGCGCCTCCGCACATGTCCCTATTCCTCCGCACACTTCCGTGATAACAAAGGAAAGACATGTTTGTGGAATCTTCTCAACAAATTACTAATGCTCTAGAACAATTCATCATACCCCAAAAACAGTCCACCAGACTCCCGCAACTTCCAGGTTCAAGTCCAATCTTTGCGCGTACATCTAGAGCCTCCAACAATATGCAGGGTATCTAAATCTACAACAATCGGATACCGGTACCCCCAGAACTTTGGATAGATGCATTCATGCAGGGATACTGTGGGCTAGCCGGGCCGTAGGTGTTTTATTTATTCTCACCCAAACTCACTATAAGACTAACCCAGAGCAAGAACCCCCCCCCCGGGAAACTCTAGGGGTCCTCCAAACCGCCCTTGCAATGGCTCAAATTGTCATAGCAATGTAGAAGTATAACACCTCCAGCGCGGGGTTAGCCATTAAGTACTCGCCTCCAGTCCGGTGAGCTTAAGCGCTTCACTTACTCAGAAAGTCTCGAGGACTAATTACTATAAAAATTGAGGTAAATCTGTCGGAACAGGGGCGGATATGAAGTTGTGGGGCGAAGAAAGAAGCTGGTTTGTCGGGGTAGTTTGTACCATGGTGTTAGGTAGTTATCTGTCTAACGAATATGGGGCATCATTATTATTAACCCAAAGAGACGAGAGCTCTGTTCTAGTGCGAAACCGATGAACAGGACAGGGACACAAGATCTCAAAACACTGCCGGCTAGCATGGGTAGGGGTTGGGCCAGTGGGGTAGCTAAAGCGAGGCAGGCACCTTGGACCGGCACTCGTGTAGTGAGGTAGCACGGTAAGGTAACAGGCAAAGACACCCCTGCCAGTGAGTGGTTGAAGCAAGCTTACCAACCCACCGGGAAGAACTAATTATGCCACCCAATTTGTTGCTTTTTGTTGAAAGGATATGCGCGATTGGTAGAAAGTGTTGCTGCACGTTGTTTGCTATATTGGATGAACTTCCGAGGAAGGGTAATAGTAAAGTAGGGTTTGTGTGCTTACCGCCCAAACCACACTTGTAAAGGAAACCAGTTGGAGCGCAGCGGGTTTGGAAAATTTGCGGAACGCGAGGACGGAAGTCGCGGGGACGAGGCGGAGGAGCACCGCAGTGACTGAAGGAAGGAAATATTTGACAGAACTCCGGATACGAGACGCTACCAGTCACACCACTTCTACAGCTTTATGGTTTCTCCCATACAAGAATCCATTTCCCCTTGTTTATTATTCGAAGCATTTTTCCTCTTCATACAAGATCACTCGATGATTTGCCTACCCTCATGCTTCCAAACATATGATATGATACGTGGATGATTACGCACTAGAGGACGCTAATGCTGAAAACTTTTCCTTTCCTTTCCTTCCTCTTATTTTCTTACAAAGCTTGCTTCACCCACCGTACAATACACACTCACTTGCTTCCCCAACCGAACTCTCTACGAGTATTCGCTTCACTTCTTGCCTTCTTTCATCCAACTCTCATCTGACTTGATCCTACACCTTGTGTACTATGCCTCTCATATTCAACTCCTCTCTTCTCTCACTTCGCCTCACTCCGTAAAACATCTATTAGGATCATTGCCATTTCACCCACTTTTTTCAACTTTTCTTCATAACTGGAATTTACTTTGCTGCTAGGATATCCCAGTCGCGGGGATGCCTTCTTAGGTAATGGGATATCTTGTTAACTAAGTAGGTTACTTGACCCCCCAGATAGAACATATAAAATATCTATTGGAAATGGTGGAAAACCGCCGATACTGCTCGGCATGCTCAAAGTCTGCCCAACATGCTCGGAACCTGTTCGACATGCTCAGAACATGCCCGACATCCAAAGAACCAGCGTATCCGTGCAAAGTGGTCGTTCTATTAGTCTGTCCCTTCATCCGTACATCCTTCCGTTGATCCGTTGATCCGCCCGTCCATCCGTTCGTCTTTGCCTACAGTTTGCCCGACTGCCGTTCCGTTCGCCGCTATTCATTTGCACCTCACATGAGGGCTATTTAGGCAATGCGCTTTGGCGTATTGCAGCCACCCGAGAAAGCGCTAGGTACGGTAGGGAAGCGGGAGCGGTAGGGTAGCGGAAGCAGTACGATGGGAGGGGGGGAGAGGTACGATAAAGGAAGCTTTGTGGAGTTTGTTTTCGTTCTTGTATTAGCAAAGGGACAAACAGGGGGAAGGAAGACTTGCATAGGAAACGCTTAATGAGGAATAGGAAGCGGCCGACATGTGTAGTGAGCGGTGGGAGCGAAGAGGATGTTTTCTCTTGTCGTTTATTTATACTCCTGTCTTTGCCTTTTGATGTTAGTAGAGTCGTGCAATCAAGCAAGTTGTCGAGCGGGTTGAGAGAGAGAGAGCTGACCGAACGAGTTTCTCTACTTTTAGGCCGACCTTAGCGATCAGTGTTTGAGTGTCGTCGCGGTTTTCGTGTCTTTGCTACTCCAAGAGGTCATAGCAGTCTAAAAATATCATGAATACCACGGGTCAATGATATGCCAGATAGTCGCATTTGGCTCCAGATATGATACCTCGATAGCACCGGAAAGATGAGTGACTACGAGAGCTACACCGGCCAACCACACCACAAAATCCTTCCTCCATCCTAACCCGGTAAGAAAACTCGAACCTCCCGGAGAAGCCCTAGCACACCGAAGCCCACAAAACAAGAGCTGATCCCACCATCATAACCACCATACTAGACCTGCACTTTATGACACTATAAGAATAACAATTGTGTATTCGTCAGCCTTTACCCAGCCTGTCTTCGGTCGCTTAGTGGAACTCATTGATTCCGCACTACTATATATTAGTCCGCAAATGGCGGCGGTCCAATTTCAGTTAATCGCTGATATACAAACAAGCTCCCCCTTGCTGAAATGGTAATTCAAAAAGTCAATGTCCACACAGGGCGATATGCGCACTTGCGATCATATTGTGACCCACTCCATAGCTAAATCCTCATGGGTATTCCGCCGGGAAACCCAGAGTCCGAGTGTGGCGCCATGAACGGGGAGTGGTGTTCTATGTGTAATAGCAACATGAGAAATGCTTATTAGAGTACCTTTGATGTGATGGCTTCTGTACTAGCGGATAAACAGAGTTCATGGTTCGGGATCTATTGGAGGGTGTAGAGCATCGCAGACTGTGCCGAGCAACTTCACAACTTCACAACTTCACAAATTACTATAATATATAATAAAAAGAAGAGAATGGATTTTACTCATCATGTTTGCAAGTGGGAATTCCGAAGGGAGTGGGGATGGAGGGGTTAGGTTCAGAGAGCAACTCCACAACCCCGGTATGCCCAAAATAGCGTAGCTAATTCAAGGGCTGTTTCACCGCTAAGGCTTGGTATGTCGGAATTGACATTGCTCCGTTCCAGTAGCAACTTCACGAATCCCACATCCGCACCCCTCGCAGCCAACCAGAGGTCCGACCATATTTCCCGTCGGCAGTTTTAGGATTGATGCCCCCCCGTTCCAATAACAACTTTGCTACTCTACCATGCCCATGACACGCAGCCAACCAGAGTGGTGTTTGACCATATTCAGTGTCGACAGTATTAGGATTGATATCCCCTCATTCCAACAACTTCGCTACTCCCCCATGGCCATCCTCCGCAGTCAACCAGAGTGGTGATTGACCATATTTCGTGTCGGCAGTGTTGGGATTGACGTCCTCTCGTTCCAATAATAACTTTACGACTCCTTCATGCCCACCCCACGCAGCCAACCAGAGTGGTGTTTGACCGTAAGTGTTGGCAATGTTGGGATTGACATCCTTCCGCTCTAACAGTATCTTTACGGTATCCTCGTGGCCACCTATTGTTGCCCATATAAGAGCTGTTCTAGCCGTGGCATTTGTTGCGTTAGTATCCCATCCTGCCTTCTCCAATAAAGCAGTAAGCTCGCAAGTCCGAAAAATGCTGCTCCATGGAGCCCTGTAAAACCCTTAGGATCATCTCTCGTGTCAAAACGTGCCTTACGGCATCTACGCTCATTGTAGCGCAGTAAAAGCAGCTGAGAGGCTATATGCTCTTCGAATCCAGTCAAAAGCCTAAGTGCAAGCGGGCTGACATCCTCCGTCTCCTGCATCCTTGTGTGGATTCCCCAATAGCAAGAAGCATATTCGAGAAGGGGGGGCTGTCCACGGGGCTGAATTAAGGGTGGGCGAAAGTTCCCGAACACACGGAAAATTGAGGTACGTCAGGCAAACCTCGGCTATCATCGACCGTGGACTTTGGAACAGGCTTCGATTATTGGATAAATATTCTTGCAGCGTTAGATGGACAAGCCGGAGGGTGTCGGAGGATGCCTCAACTATGATAAGCCTCAAACACTCTAGGAGTGCTCGAATTGTAGGAACGTTTACATCCAAATCTGCCGATCCTATCTTTACTCCTATAGCATGGTATAACTCGCTAGTGTGTAATAGTCGCTCCGAATTTGATACCCACATCAGGGCTGCATTCCGAGTCTGGATCTACTCCCCTTCTGTGCCCTTGTTCGTGCCAAGGTTGTCGCGTATGCATCTTCAACATGATTACCCTTTCTAAGCTGTTTCAACTTCTGCTCCCTCTCACCGACAGTAACCTCTGAAAGGATAACATCAATGCTCAGCGGAACAGAGGGGAATCTACCAACCGCCGTCAGGAAAGATAGCACCATGGATGGAGTGGGAATTGTGGATGTTCCTACACACATTTCGGAGATTCTTTCGGGAATAATCCTGAGGATATCCGCCCGTGAACTATCCGAGATCGCGTCGGGTTCCGTGTCCATCTCCAACTTCTTCTCCAAATACCTTCCTATGTCTTGCGTCTTGGGGCTAATTGGTACTATGAACATAGTGGTGAAATATCTTGTGATTTCGACTTCCACTTGAGGCCTCCCGGTGACAAATATCCGCATCCCCGGTGACACCAGAAGAAAATTCTTCAGTGACGCCAGAAGCTCCAGTAGATGGTTAGGCAGGTACTCACCCAGGGCATCTGTACAGATGAAAACACGTGGTAATTTGGCAATAGACTGCTTCAGCATCTGCTCCATATCCGGAAGTCGCAGACCCCGACCCTCGACCTCCCTTTCCACCCCTCCAAACGCTGCTCCCACTAGCCCCAGCACTTCCCTTCCGGCCACCAGCTGCTTTAGGATGGCTCCCACGATGTTGGCAGCTGTCTGCTCCTGCGTTAGAGCATCGCGATGGCAGTATCTTCCTCACGACATTCACCACAGAGACTATCGATCACCAATGAACTAATATTGGTAGCTGTCAGTGATAACTTCCCCTTCTTTCTGAGAGCCAATCGATTACCTTAGATGTGTCTTCCCCACCCCCGGATTCCCCTAACAAAATAAGAGAGCCTTATCTGCTCCACCTCCACCACTCCTCCACTCCCGAAACTCGTTCGTTTCTAAAAGCCAATCGTCCGCACCGTCGGGCCTGTCGGTACGCACATCTTGGTGCCTTCTCCCGGGCTCCGGTGGCAGGAGCCGCTTCATAACTTCCTAGCTCTCATCGGCTGTGGCTTTGTTGGCATTGGCGGTATTGCTGATACTGCCGATATGGTTCACATTTATGTCGTGACTATCCGTTACGTTACGTTACCGCAGTTGGCATTACGGTTGCCGATCGGGGGTTTATATGCTCTGTTGTTCATGATTGTCTGTCCAACGCGCTGGTCAAACGTAGATATGCTAATGCGATAAATAGTAGCGATCCGGGAGGCCCAACCGAATTTCCACCAGCTGAAAATGAGAGGGGTACGGCGTAAACTCGCGGCGGGCGCTATGTCAGTTCATGTGTAATGTCTGGAAGAGAGATACACAGCGTGTTGTAAAAACAGGAATTAACATTTGACCTCACTCTGGGCATTCGAGACTGTACTGTACCGGGTACTGAAGTATACTCCCCTGCCTATCTGCGTTCCCGACCATACTCCCGAACCGACATATCCCCCCCCCACGAGTTTAGGGCGCATCTGGTTGCCACGCCAAACCGTCATTTTCCCTATTTTGCTTTTGAGTGGCATGTCTGGTGGACACCGAAACTCAATAGTCCAACCAAAATGCGATAATGATGCCAAAATGAAGGTTTGTGAAATACTGATCCAACCAATACTCGAGTAGGGGCTTTCGAAGTTAAAAACGACGAATTTTGTCGCCAAGATCGTGTGACCGTACCCGCGTAACCCACGACAACATACAATAAGACAGGCGGCGGTGCTAAAGCAAATTATAATAGGCCTAGTTGAGCAAGTTATCATACGGTACCTTACTAAAATTTCGACCATTTAATGAGATCCAGCAAGTGCACACTCAAGCTACGGTATCCCGCGTTAGGCAAAGAATATTACCTGACTAGGTTGTCTCTGAATGCAGAAGTGGTAGCCCAACAGAGATAGCGGATTACATGAGCAAAATCTGGCAGTCCAGGGAAATACCAGTACTAATAGTTTACCACTCTACAGATTTGTTCCGTCCATCCAGTGCGAGCAGAAGGCAAAATCCTTCGGTGACATGTGGTGGTGCCCAATGTGGGAAAATGTGGCTGTTAACCAGGATCCAATGCGGGAAGAACCGAGATGGCGTAATGCCAGATGCGAGAGCGGGGGCTGTGGGCCAGTGGCTGCGTCCCGCCGCAACCAATCGTTGGACCTTAGGTTGGATTTGAAACGCTCGCGATGGATTCATGCCAGCAGCGCGGACCCGCTTAAATTCCCATCCCCATTCAACCTAGCCCATCCCCATCTAGCAACTCAGTGTTCTCGTTCACGGGCTCTGGTTAGCGTGGACGGTTTTGACATTCCGAGAAAAAAAAGTAGTTCATGCATTTTCTCACTACAAACAGCTTGGTGGGGGGTCCAAAGTTCTTATTCGGATAGGCTACCGGAAGAACCCGAATAATCGTACCGTGTGCTAGGACGTTGCAGTTGGCTCTCCTTGCAGGTTCTGGTGTTTTTTCCTCCTCTATTTGTTCCGGAAAAAGCTAGCTTTTTTCTGTCTCTTGCCACTTTCTGCGGGGGGGAGGATTTTGAACTACATTGAATATGTTCTGTTTATTCGAGTTCTTACAGTACTCGGACATTCCCGACAGATGGTCTATGGCATTGGCTGTTCCGTTGAAGGCTAGCAATCGCGTCCTAAACCCACTTAAATCCCATCCGAGGTTTGAGAACTCCAAATACCTGGCGTTATGGATGCATGAACTTTAGTTACCATAGGGCTGACAATCCAAACCAAATCTCATCAGTTCATGTCTTCATAGCCACCAACACCCTGCGACTTCACATTTCGACGTCCGAACTGTCCAGCGCTCTTCCCCGGATACTCAAACCCTCCTAATAGATGGTCCGGGTCATTCGTTATTCGGTTGAATCAAAATAAATCCATCCCGAGCCCACACAAATTCCATCCGTGGTTTGGGGACTGCTGCCATCAAACATCCTTCTTTTTCGAGTGACCAGTGATTTCACGTGAGGAGCACACTGTAGCTTGGTTTGTAGAAAATAACGTGATAAGAGCTACACGCTAGAGTTCAAGATGTGGTTCTGAGGCCTAGGGAAAGATATCATACAAGTATTATGTCATAACATTATCCAAAATATAGTTTCCAGGGTTGGAAGGGATTCTCGGTAGAGTTAAGTGATAAGCCTGATTGGCTGCTAAATTTTGAACGTGACAGCCATAACCCCATTGCACAGCAAAAAAAGCACATTGAGCATGCGAGTTGTAATTCACAAGCTAATATACACTCACTAGTATTGCCGGTACTCTTCCTTAATATAGGTTTTCCAGTACACAGATGGAACGCGCAAAGAGCTGAGAGCGATGAGGAGAAATAAAGGGGAAATCCTTAGAGATCTCAGGAATACACATCTAGATGTGTATAAGAGAGTGTCATATGATAGAATACTGGAGAAGGGCTAGGAGGTGCTGCAATGCGGGATATATACTGCATTATTTGGAGAGAACCGGCAGGCACCAGTACGTTCCAAAAAGATTTTTATCCTAGGTTTGTCGCAAAATCGCAATAAAACGCCATAGGCTCACTCTTTAAGGCCGGGACTATACCTTTCGAGACTCTGATTTATACCTAATTGTAAGTTTCAGCTCAACTGCTTGTTACTTCAACGTACTAGCACCTGCCGGTTCTCTCCAAATAATGCGGTATCCTTACATTTTTCTGTTTGCTAGCTGACACACCTGCAATTGGGGTTTTCTTTTTTCTGCACGTGAATATGTTCTTACATCTTTCCCGCACGATCCCAATATCAACAGAAACTGAATCAAAATAGCAATTGCAGTTGTTGGTCTCCTGTTTCCCCTTTCAGACGAGTGGGCTAAGTTAGTGAAGGTAATGGGCTTGGTGGTTGTGAATGGTGTGAAAGCCTCCCTCCCATGGTAGGTTTAGTTACGTTATGCTTGGAATGGGATCTGTGGTTCCAGTCCCGATAACACCGCTGATGCAGCCACTCCCCCGCACGATTATTAAGCAAACTCTCTGCAGCTTTATTTCTACTATCATATCGGTTTGTAGGCAATAACGTTACTAAGTTTCTAACAGACTTCCCCTCCTGTAGAAGTTTAGAAATGGTTGGAATTCTTTGGTACAGCAGAAGCGATTCCGTGGACCACTTGGATACCGTACCACTACCAAGGAACTGTACCTTTGAAAGAGGCAAGGCCTTTGCTTATCACAGCAGGGGATTTGTCAACTTTTAGTAGCAGTAAATAAAAGCATTTCTATGGTGATGTTCTAGTTTGGCTTTTTGAGGAGAATTTTACATTGACAAGTATATACAGGATTCCCTCAAAGGCATATCCTGGATCTGATTGGATTCCTATCTTTTCCCCAATTGCGGCTAAAACGCCCGAGATCCCCGAGACCGCTGGCTCAATTCCATAGATATGGCTTCAATCGCGAAGCCCCACAATAGTGTAAACATTAAAATTTTCTTTAAATAAGCCAGACAGTAACCTAGAGAAGCTCTACACTGAGAATAGATTCCAAAACTATATAGCTATTTCAACACAACACCACCTTAATTTTTTCAAAAGCTTCTCCGGTCCGAAGGCTTAAATATGTATGGAGAACCCACTGGATGGCTGCTCCTGATTGGGTTAAGGGCCAAAGGCAAAATCATACCAGAGCTTGAGAGTTTCAGGCCGACAGAATTAAACCAGTATTAGTTGAAATATTATAAATAAATAAAAGCAGAAAAACAGAAAAAATATGTTCAGTCCCACTTGCCAAGAAATTCGCTTGAGCTTGGTGGGAAGAGACTTGGTTGACGGCAATCGTCACGGGGGAGCAGCCTGCACGAGTTACCACAATACGCCTGCGGAGGGAAGAGATTGGGTATTGGTCAGCCAGTCGTCAAGAGCCATTGCCACTCACTAAATACCCAACCTCCACAACATAAATAAGTAGCGTACCGAGATTGAAAGCATGAAGGTGTAGCCACGCATCAGCAAGGATGTAAGTTTGAGAGGGAAACCACTGGATTAGCTGTATCCGATTATATTTGGATAAAATTCCGATGAAGTGTAATGGTAACATATGATCTATTTGCTTATCGCCCAATTCGCCCTGGAAACTTAAAGGAAACTCCCTGAGACGCAGCGGATTCGGCAGATTCACGGAACGTGGGGCTGGAAGTAACGGGAACAAAGCGGAGGAGTAAGGAGGCGACCGGAGGAAATATTTATCTATACAACACCGAGCCCCATGACTCCATCCCAGAGCAATGGATACAAGCTTTACCATTTTGCCCATACAAGAATCTATTTCCCCTTGTTCAAAGAGGGTTTTCTCTTCATAGACGATCACTCGCCTATTTAGCTTCAACCTTTTGTTGAACATACGTGGACGGTTACGCACTAAGGGACACTATTTCCGGAAACATTTTCCTTTCCTTTCTCTTGTCCATTTTCAACGCTTGCGGCGTTTGGTTGGGGGAGCTTAAAGTTGGAGTGCAATGCTATAACCTGGGAGTGGGGTAGTAAGTGCAATAGCAGCGTATCACAGAAGGTGCTCGTTGGGGCAGCTTGTATTGTTCTTTTGCCACTGTGGGTTAAATAGAAGCAAATCAACAAAACTCAAGATTCAAAATCTGCGCTGGGGTATAGGGCATTGCAAGTTGTACTGGCAGTTGAAGCTACTTCCAAGAAACTACACAACTTCACAAATTACTATAATAAAAAAACTGCTGCCCATCCCCCTCCCCTGCAGGCCGGAATGCCACACGCCAGATGACAAGAGGGAGGGGATAATAGGAAGAAGCATAGAGCATGTTCTATAACTCACGAGTAATCTAACTTAGTTCACTAACTGGAGGAGTTCATAGCTCCACTCGCTCCACACAATGTATTGCACCTATGATGAAACGCCTAGAAAAATATGAGGGGAAGGTCAACAACAGGCCCATTTTCAGCGAGTTTTCTCTCTCTTTCTTGCTTTATCTGCCATTCCATCATTAGGGTTATTCATTCCCAAAGGGCCTCCGCCGGGCTCTATGAAGCTGCACAAGCCCACCCCCCCGTAACACTGTTAATATGCTATTACATAGCACTCGTGTTTAAATTACAGGGAGCAGGGAGTTGGCTGAAACGCCTCCCGCCGCATATGTTGGTTATCAGAGCGCATGTCTTGCAGGAATAGTTGATTGCGGATAAGGCCCACCGATCACTGTTTTGCCTATCAAGGTTATGCGAGAGGTGGGTAAGATGGCTGAATTCTGCCAAGGGGGAAATCATGTTACCAAAAAGCCACAACCTTTGATATCATACATGGTGAGGGGAAGACTATTAAAGAGCCTAGAGGGGAAGGTATGATACATTTCTGATAAGCTGTTCTAAAAGATAATCTAGAGAAGAGAAGGAAACGAAGGAAATTAGCACTATAATAAAAGGAGATTAAGGAGATTGTATAGCATAGGTGAGAGATGAAAAAATAAGGGGACGACAAAGAAAAAGAAAAAGAAAAGGGAAAGAGGAAAAGTATAGAGTACGGGCTACACCTTACTACTACAGGACTCCCTGCATTAATTTCCGCTCATACTAGCGTACTCAGTCTTAAAGGGGCGGGGTCTGGTAGGATAGGAATATATTTCACAAGGGTGGTCAAACAGATAGAGAAAAGAGAGTTTGGTGGGTTGCGAATATGGCTCCGGCAGTCTATGTCCAACACCTCGGTGGATGCAACAGGTGACGCAACGGGGGACACCTTGGCGAGGAATTCTCTATTAATGGGCTACAACCAAGTAGAATTCAGCTCGGCAGTGCTCCCACAATAAATACAATTGAACTACTCATATCATTTGTTTTTCTTAATTCATTATAATTAAGCAACTAGATTCCTACTCCAATATAAAGTAACAAGGAACGCTTCTGGAAGACATGATTGGGAGAGGGAAATATGTTTACAGTTGATGCCCAAACATAGCTAACCTACAATTTGAGAATGCGCTTTTCCCATCATCCGTTATAACAATATCGTTTGTTTGCCTCTCCGTTTTGAAGATTTTCGATTGTGGGTTTTTTTTTTTAGCAGTAATAAGAAATCAAAAGTAGATATAATTATATACTACCAGCAAGACTCATGTCATTAAGTCCAGCTACAGTTTTCATTTGTTTAAACTATCTTTCATCATAATATTATTATCATTGCTGTTTTTAACCACCTCATGGTAATGTCACAAACACAGACGAACATTTGAAAATTGTGAGATTGTATAATATTATCACAGTACAGAGTGGATTTATCTTTTGATTCATTTTCGCTATAATACCTTGTATCATAGTAAGATTGTAGGCCCAAACTTTAAGTCGAAAATTGTAAGACTATAATATTATATAACTTGAGAAGGGGGAGTTGATTTGTCTTTCATTTTCAGACACCTTAAAGTAATGCCATGGATTCTAACCTGTCAGTAAAGATGTGAGATAATGGGTCTTTGCCCACTTATAGTAGATCACATAACTTGGGGAGACTTTTTTTGCCTATGATATCATAACATTGCAGACCCTAATTCCTATATCATATAGGAACCCTTAGTGCCAAGAAAGTCTTCCAGGGGGAGTGCATTTGGATGCTAATATGCGAAAACTGGACAAATCTTCAAATGCAACAAATTTGCTTCTAGGCATATCATACTTCTTGAACATAAAGAGTATTATCTGAGGAGCATAAAGAATATTTGTCAACTAAATTGGAGCCTTTATAAGCCTTTTAATTCAAAAAATCTAATTATCTACCTTTTTTTTTAATAGATAGATGAATAGCTAGCCCTTCAAAGTATTTAAAATATATTCATTAGACTTTCATTATATGTAGAATTTATTGTTATAAGACACTTTGTAATTTTAAGCAAAATTGTCTGTTTTGTAATTAGTACTTTAAACTATGGTAAATATTATCAAATGCAATATTAAATTTTGTTATCAGCAAATCTATATAAGTGATAGTTGGTGATGTAAATTATCATAGTAGGAAAAAATGATTAAAATATGGGTATTATAATTACTGTCAAAGCAATTAGGAATCTTAAATGGTCCTTGTAGCTCTATTTTTTAGAAGCATTTTTCCCCTTCTCTTTACATTTCTTACATTCACATTATGAATAATAAAGAATCAAATTCCAGTTTTACTGAGATACAAATACAGTTTCCCAATTATGAAGATATTACTAAATACAGACCATCTGAAATATTAGAAGAAATAGTTCTGAATATTGGTCAAACTCTAGAGATAGTGTTCAAGAGGTTTTTTCTATTGGTATGTCTTGTGATTGTTTTCATAATTCAGGATATAGTAATTTACTTATAATGTAGAAAGTGATTGTGAATTGACAACTACTAGGATGAGAATTGTACAATTTATGAAGTCTTGTACCTGTGATGAGAACTGGCATAGTTTTGTAATTATAAACTCAAATCAATTATTAGATTGCTGTACTTATCTTAGTCATAACTGTAATAATAATACAATCAGAACTGAAAAAGTCACAATATTTCTCTCTTTTATCTCTTAATTTAATCATAGCCATTTACAGAAACTAGTTTTAAAGCCATTTCTATTTGATAAAAATTCTTGAGGGTCTTAGTTATGTTATTCTAAAGTTTTTACAAGTAATTACTTTTGTGAATTTTGCAAAAGTATTGTGGTTGCTATGTGAACTTCAAAGTGTTATCACTCACAACCAGGTTAAAGGTGTCTGCCCAGTTTTCGCATATCAACACCCATTTATCATTTTTTTATGATGCCCATGATAACATTGCGGGCCTTAACACCTGAGTGAAAATTGTGATATGATAGCGCTTCGTCCAATAATTAAAGCAAAAAACAAAAAATAGCTTAAGGGTAATCCGGATTTAAACTTTGTTGTACTCGAGTAACTTATAAACACAAAATTTCATGCCAAGGTATCCCCCGTTGCATCCCCCGAGGTGTTGGGGGGATGCAACAAAACATACGGAAAATGTTGCGTGAAGAAGAGAAGAAAAGAAAGGGAAGAAAGGGAAGGGAAGTAAGGGTGGAGATAAGTCCTTATCCTCTCTAAACAGGGGCGCTGTGCTAGGTTGGCATCGACATCAACTCGGCTCAGTAGCAACCTTACTACTCCCACATGACCTGCGCCCGCAGCCATCGAGAGTGGCACTCTACCAGATTCAGTGTCGGCAGTGTTGGGATTGATGTCCTCTCGTCCCAATAGCAACTTTACTACTTCCACATGCCCCCACTTCGCAGCCAACCAGAGTGGTGTTTGACCATATTCAGTGTCGGCAGTATTGGGATCGATATCGCCCCGCGCCAATAAGAATCTTACGACCCCCGTACGGCCATCCGCAGCGGCCCAGGAGATAAGGGTTCGGCCAATCCCAGCGCCTGTAGCGCTGGGATCGAGATCCTTCCGCTCTAACAACATCTTCACGACATCCTCATGACCTCCTATAGCTGCCCATGCAAGCGCCGTTCTACCCATAGCATCAGTCGCATTAACATCACATTCCTCCATCGCTAGTAAGGTAGAAATCGCCTCCATGACCCCGAGGTATGCCGCTCCATGGAGCCCGGTAAAGCCAGTAGAGTTATTCCCCTCATTAAAACCCTGACCCCGCCACGCACCCTTATAAATTAGCAAGAGAAGCCGAGAGGCTATATGCCCTTCGAATCCAATCAGAAGGTCAAGTGCAAGCCGCCTAACATTCTCCGTCTCCTGTATCCTTGCGTGTGTTCCCCAATAACAAGAAGCATATCCCACAAGGGGGAGAGTTGGTGGGGCCGAATTAAGAGTTGGCGAGAGTTCCCGGACGCGGCGAAAGTTGAGGTACGTCAAGAAAACTTCTGCTATCATCGAGTGCGAATTTGGGAACAGGCCTGGGTTATTGGATAAATAGTCTTGCAAAGTGAGGTGGACAAGCCGGACCGTCGAGGAGGATACCTCAACAGTAATAAGCCCTAAAGAACATCTGAGGAGAGTTCTAATTGTAGGAATGGTTTCCACATCCAGATCGGTGGATTCTATCTTTACTCCTAAGGCGTGGCATAACTCGCTAGAGTGCAATGGTCGCTGCGAGTTCAATACCCACATTAGGGCTTCCATTCCAAGCCTGGGTCTGCTCCCCTTCTGTGCCTTTATTCTTTTGAGGGTTGTGGTGTATGCGTCCTCCACATGATTTCCCCTGGCTATCTCTTTCAATTTTTGCCTTCTCTCACCGACAGTAACCTCCGCTAAGATAGCATCAATGTTTAGCGAAACAAGGAGAAATCTATAGACCATTGTTAGCAAATACAGGATCATTCATGGAGTGGGAATTGTGGATCCTCCTACACACATTTCAGAGATTCTCTCGGGGATAATCCTGAGGATATCTGCCCGGAAACCAGCGGACATCGCGTCGGGCTCGCTGTCCATCTCTAGCTTCCTCTCCAAGTACGTTTTTATGTCCTGCATCTTTGGGCTAATGGGTACTATAACCGCAGTGGTAAAATATCTTGTAATTTGGTCTCCAACTTGAGGCCTCCCGGTGACAAATATTCGCATCCTCGGCGATACCTGAAGAGTATCCTTCAGTGACGCCAGAAGCTCCAATAGATGGTTAGGCAGACACTCATCCAAGGCATCTATACAGATGAAAATGCGTGGTAATTTGGCAATAGCCTGCTTCAGCATCTCCATCATATCCGGAAGTCGTAGACTTCGACCGCCAACCTCGTTTTTCCCCTTTTCAAACGCTGTTCTCAACAGCCCCAGCACTTCCTTTCTCGTTACCATCTGCTTTAGGATGGCTCCCACGATGTTGATAGTTGTCTGCTCCTGCTGGTCGCGGTAGTCGCAGTAGAACATTGCGATTACAGTATCTTCCTCGCCAGCTTCATCGCAGAGGCTATCGATCACCAATGAACTAGCATTGTTGGCCATCAGTGATAACTCCCGCTTCTTTCTGATAACCAATCGCTTACCTTAGATGTGTCTTCCCCGCCCCCGGATGTCCGGAAAAGAATAGGACAGGATTCTCTGCTCCACCTTTGCTACTCCTCCACTTCTGAAACTCCTTTGTTTCTAAAACCCAATTCCCCACACCATCGAGTCTGTTGGTACGCACATCTTGATGCCTTCTCCCCGGCTCTAGTGGCGAGAGCCACTTCATAATTTCTGGGTTCTCATCGGCTACGGCCCCGCCCGCATTGGCGGCACCACCGATGTTCCTAACATTGTTGACGTTGTAGCTATCGGTTACGTTACCGCAGTTGGTGTTACCGCTGCCAATCGAGGATTTGCTCGTTATGTTGCCCATAACGGTTCGTCCAAGGTGTTCGTCGAACGTAGATATGCCTGGCAACTGCGGTACCTATAGGCGTGGTATCGGAGGTTTATCGAATTTTTACCAGCTGACGAAAGGTGGGGCGCTGCTTGTGAATCTAAAATTGCCCTCCAATCAGTTTCGGCCAAGTAAACACCCGCATTTGGACAATTGTGCGACAGGAGCCCAGCATCGCAGAACATAACACCAAGAATCATGCTCCGGTGGTGGCACAATCCTCGCTTGGTGGTCAACGAAATACAGCCCGGGTAGACTATTTGCCGCTTTGGCTCAGCAACCCGGGGCACCCTGTATGGGCACCTTACCTTTTTCACTACGATTGAATCGTGGGATACCTGGATTCATACCTGGAGATGTTTGTCTCTTCAGACTCCAACTGGTATAGGTTTTGCAAGGCGGCCCACATACCTCGATTCCGGCAGTCGGTAAACTATCCCGATGGCTAAGCCGCCAGAGTTACCGATAGAATCCTACTTGTATTTCCCCCTTCTTCGTGTTAAAGTGGGACCGAAAAAGTGTGGGGGCACAAGCGATTCTGCCGCAAAATTCGCCCTAGATATTACAACTAAATTTAGTACGCTGAGGACAAATCACGGAAGTACATACTCTCCATAGAACCATTCAAAGTAGGAAAAAAACATTATTTTCTATATACAAATGTCCACTCAATTCCCAACTCCTCATGAGTGATACAGTACGTATGCAGTCAAACTTTGCAATTCCGCAAAGACACGGGTTTCCCACGAAAATGACAATGGTCTTGGCGTGATTTTCGGAAAGCTTTGTTCCCCCTCGTCCGATTACTACTCCTCAGAGAATTTTAATTCATTTGAGGTTCGAATAGATGTCAAGTAGTTTACATCTTTTCTGAATGTTCTATGGGGCTGTCCTATTTGAATTCAAGTATTGGCAGCGGAATAAGTGCGAAATTGGACATCCTCCGCGGAAGACCGCCCGCGCCCCGCCGCTTTTTCGGTCCTACATGCACTGGTGCCAAAAGAATCCCATAGACAATTCAGCAAACCAATCCCAGTGCCTAGCTAATGGGAGAGATCCGCATTTGCTTTTCACTGGGATACCGGTAGCGTATCCCAATGGGCAGTTGGCCAAATCTTTACTGATACAGTATTTCCCCTCGGCAAGGCGTGTCTTGCAGCGACTGCAGTAAGATAGAACATGGCGAATCCTGCCCGACAAAACCTGCGCGATAACTATCCATGTGGATCTGTTAGGTCCGATATATCTCCAGAATCCCGCAAAGAAATGGCCACGGCAATCATGCCGACCGCTCCGGCGGTAGAGATGTTTCTCACCTTAACTTTGCGACTTGCCCGGACAATGAACTTCTTGGGGACAAGATGGTGCACTTCAGTGCATGGATATCCTAGGACGCTAAGGGCACAACGGAGGAGTCAACACTCGGAAGTATCCAAAGAAAATTGGTGACATAGGTGATTATATACTGGTACAAGTAGAAGTAGGTGTCGATGAAATACCGTAGGGTCCCCACATAAGGAGCTTCACTACTGGAAACCCCCCAATACTAATGCAAGGAATCAAAATTCCTGCTTCGCAGAAGCTGGATCTTGTCAGTACTAGGATGATAAAGATCTCGGGGTGAAAAATCACCGAAACGGATATGGAAATAATAATAACTTGCAATGTATTACTAGCATCCTTGATGCTGTTTGTCGAGTACTGTACTGTACAGTATAGATAGCCCCAGAAATTTGGAAAACATTCACCCGCGCAGGAATACTCTCGGTTAACTAGGTCACAAGTGTTTTTTTGCCCAAAATTACTGTACGAATGACCCGGGGCGAATAGCCCAAGGCGATAAACCTCCCAGAAAACTCCGGGCGTCCTCAAAATCACCATTGCACCGGTCAAAAATAATCACGGCAATGTAGAAATAAAACTCCGGGGTGAGAATAACAAGTGTTCGCTCCCAGTCCAGTGTGCTCAAGCGCTTCACTCATTCGGAGAGTGTCAAGTACTGAAAGAGAAGAGAAAAACCAACTATTGTGGAAAAATCAGTACAAGCGATTGGTGTCCATTAACGTCAAGGAAGTTGCCGTCATGTTCCTTGTCTTCGGTTTCATCCACCACTCCGAAAAACTTGGAAGAAAAGAGGTGGGGAAGGAGGCCCCCCACTGCACGTGAACGATTACTCACTAGAAAACACTAGTGCTAAAGGCCTTTCCTTTCCTTCGCCTAGTGTACAATATACACTCACTTGCTTTCCCAACCAAACTCTCAGCTCGCTTGTGTTCTCGCCTTCCCTTATCTTACCAACCCTCATCAGATCCGATCCTACACCTTGTGTATCAAGCTTCAATATCCAACCCCTCTCTTCTCTCACTTCGCCTCACTCCGTAAAACCTCCATTTCGATCATTACCATTTCACTCATTTTTTCCTCAACAACTTTCCTTCATGACCGGGCCAGATGGGAGTTTAACTTACCGCTAGGATAGGATTCATGTAAGCTTGGCACACACAAAAACAGTTACTTTACTCACAATTTACCTTACCATACGATACTTTTTCTTTGAGTAGGTACGGAGGTCGATAGGTCGGTATCTGGTAAAGTTAGTAGAAAGTAATGGTAAGTTGATGACAAATAGATAATGAACAGGGGGAAACAATGAAGAAGAAAAAAGAGACATCTAAACAACACCAAGTGAAAAACTATGCCTCACACCTCTGAAAAGGCTAAGATATCCTGCCACCTTGAGAATATATGGTTATCAAATGCAATTATAGATTGCCTATTCGATGATTTCGATAGCATAACCTTCTGGCTAGAATCCCTTTCAACCTTCCATTTGAAAGCCCCCAGGATAATCATGTCACATTTTCTCTCTCGTTAACTGTTTTGTTTTGGTTTTCTCCTGTTCTGTTGAGACTTTCAACAGCCGGAAAAACTTTCATATTGTGCACTATATTTTATGGCCACCTATGTTTAAACGTTGGGGTATTCAACTATGATACTATGTGGTTTGAAATACAATTGGTTGACACTCTCCAGTAAGCTAATGCATTTCCTAGTAGAAACTGGCTTTTACTCTCAAACTTTTCTAACTTTGAATACCACTAGTATCAAATATCACGAACACTCCGGGTCTAATAATAATATGCCAGCTGGTCTTATCCGGCCCCAGATATAGATACCTCCACGGCACCACAAAGATTAATGAGTATGAGAGCTGCGTCAGTCAACCACACCGCGCAATCCCCCCTCCACCCTGGCTCAGTGAGAAAACGTGAACCCCGTGCAAAAACCCCATTAGGAAACATGAGCCGATCGCATCACCAGAACCACTATGCCAAACCCACACTTTGTAGCACTATAATGATAATCACGCACTCGCCGGCCTTTATCCAACCATTCCGTACTATCGTAACTCGGTCAACAAATGGTGACAGCCGGATTTCACGTAACCAATAATAACACCAAAGCTCCCCCTGCTGTAAGGATAATTGAAAAGCCGATATCGATGGGGCGATGTACAAATACCTGCGATTACATTATGCACCCACCCTACAGCTAAATTCTCATGTAGAGTATTTTGTTGGGGGAACTCAAAGTTCGAGTGTGATGCTATAAATGGAGAATGTTGTCGTAAATATAATGGCAACATGAGAAATGCTTATTAGAGTGGTTTTCTTATGCTTTTGATGTAGTGACTTCTGTAGCAACAAATCAACAAAATTCGGAATTCAAAATTTATAGTAAAGTGTGGAGCATCGCGAACTGTATCGGTGGTTCAAGCTACTTCCGAGCAACATTAAAACTTCACTAATTACTAGAATATAGGAAAGAAATGATTTACCCGTCATGTTTGCAAGCTGAAATGCCAACTTCCAAATGAGGAGGAAAGAAAAAAAAAGAAAACCCTGAGTATATTTGGTAGCTCAAGAAAAATTCTATGTGGGTCTCTAACCAGGGAAAGTTATGGCTCTATCCTTTGCCTACGAATACTGTACTTAAAACGGCCAGAAAAAAGGGGGGGGTAAACAACGGATCTACCGTTTGCCATAAAAAAAAAGGTTTTATTTGATTTATACGCTGCTCCGCCATTCCCAGAGAATTTTCCCATACCCCCACGTCCCCCTGGCACGCTGTGAAAATCCACCCTTGTCAAAATCTATCATTGCCGTTCACTCATACTTACGCCGCATATGCTCGTTATCAGAGCAAGTGCTTCGTCGCAAATCGTAGGTATAGTTGATTGCAAATATGGCCCATTAATCATTGTTTCGTCTACTAAAGTTATGAGAGAGGTGGGTAGGATGGTTTAATTCTGCCGAAGGGGAAATCATTGGTGAAAAGTCACAGCCTTTGATATCAAACGCGTTGAGCGGCAAATCACTGAAGAACGTAGAAAGGAAAGTGTGATACATTTCTATGAAAAAAGTGTGAAAAATGATTTAGAGAAGAAAACCAGGGAAATTAGTAGGGTAAATAAAAGGAGATTAAGGGATTCGTATAGTAGAGGGGAGAGATGATAAATAAATTTAACAAAGAATCTCAAAATCAAAATCAAAATCAAAATCAAAATGAAAAGAAGGAGAAGAGGAAAGTATAGACTATGGCCGCAAACTACAATAGGATTTCCTGCACGAATTTCCATCAATGCCAGTGCAACATAGACCCGTGAAACCAACACCTGGTTCACATGTATAATACAATTATAGCAATCATCTAGGAAAGGATGGCAATAAGCTAGTTGATAGAAAAGGACTAACGAGAACGAGAAGATAGACGAGAAAAATTAAAGAGGAAATAGCCATGAAGGGACGGATGGCTACTGCGAGGAGGGGTGGGCGATAGGTGGGAGGTGGCTTTGACGGTGAGAGATAGATGAACGGGAGAGGGGGAGAGGGGCCGGGGATAAAGGGTTTAGGTTCGGCGAGTAACTGCACAATCCCAGCATGTTCAAAGAGGGCAGCTAATTGAAGGGGTGTTTCACCGCTAAGGCTTGGTGTGTCGAAATTGACATCGCCTCGTTCTAGTAATAACTCCACGATCGCCTCATATCCACACCGGACAGCCAACCAGAGTGGTGTTTGACCATATTTAGTGTCGGTAGCATTGGGATTGATATCCTCCCGATCTAATAGCAGTTTCGCTACTCCCAAATGCCCACACAACAAAGCCAACGAGAGTGGTGTCCGACCATGTTTTGTGTCGGCAGTATTAGGATTGACGTCCTCCCGTCGCAATAACAACTTTACTACTCTGTTGTACCCACCCCACGTAGCCAACCAGAGTGGTGTTTGACCATATTCACTGTCGGTAGTGTTGGGATTAATGTCCTCCCGCTCCAATAACAGCCCCGCAATCCCCTCGTGCCCGCCAGCCACAGCCAACAAGAGTGGTGTTTGACCATATTTGTTGTCGGCAGTGTTGGGATTAACGTCCTCTCGTTCCAATAGCAACTTTGCTACCCCCTCATGTCCACCCATTACAGCCATCCTGAGTGGCGTTCGGCCATATTGAGTGTCGACAGTATTGGGATTGATGTTCTTTCGTTCCAATAACAGCTTTGCTACCGCCTCATGCCCAGCCCATGCAGCCCTCCAGAGTGGTGCTTGACCATGTTCACTGTCAACAGTGTTGGGGTTTATGTCCTCTCGTTCCAATAACAGCCTTGCAACTCCTTCATGGCCATCCCCCGCAGCCAACCAGAGTGGTGTCTGACCGCACTTAGTATCGGCAGTATTGGGATTGATATCCTCTCGTCCCAATAACAACTTTGCGACTCCCACATGTCCACCCATTGCGGCTATCCAGAGTGGTGTCCGGCCATATTTTGTGTCAGCAGAGTTAGGATTAATGTCTTCCCGTTCCAACAACATCTTTACTAGTCCCTCATATGCACCCCTCGCAGCCCACCAGAGCGGCGTTTGACCATGTTCATTGTCGGCAGTGTTGGGATTGACGTCCTCTCGTTTCAATAGCAACTTTGCTACCCCCTCATGTCCACCCATTACAGCCATCCTGAGTGGCGTTCGGCCATATTGAGTGTCGGAAGCATTGGGATTGATGTCATTTCGTTTCAATAACAGCTTTGCTGCTCCCTCATACCCACCCATTGCAGCCATCCAGAGTGGTGTTCTACTATATTTTGTGTCGGCAGTGTTGGGATTAACGTCCTCTCGTTTCAATAACAACTTTGCTACCCCATCGTGTCCACCCAGTGCAGCTGTCCAGAGTGGTGTCCGACCATATTCAGTGTCAACAGTGTTGGGATTGATTTCCTCTCGTCCCAATAACAGCTTTGCTACCCCCTCATGCCCAGCCCATGCAGCTCTCCAGAGTGGTGTTTGACAATATCTGTCGGCAGTGTTGGGATTGACGTCCTCTCGTTTCAATAACAGCTTCACGACTCCCTCATGCCCACCATCCGCAGCTAACCAGAGTGGGCTTTGGCCATACTTACTCTCGGCATTGTTGGGATTGGTGTCCTTTCGTTCCAATAACAGCCTTGCTAGTCCCTCATGCCCACCCCACACGGCCAACCATAGTGGTGTTCGACCAGAAGCGCTGTCAAAAGTGTTGGGATGGAGATCATCTCGTTCCAATAACAACGTCGCTACTCCCTTATACCCATGCCTCGCAGCACACCAGAGTGGCGTCCGACCACATAGTGTGTCAGCAGTGTTGGGATTGGTGTCCTCTCGTTTCAATAACGACCTTACTACTCCCTCATGTCCACCCATTGCAGCTATCCAGAGTGGTGTACGACCATATCCTGTGTCGGCAGTGTTGGGATTAACGTCCTCTCGTTTCAATAACAACTTTGCTACCCCATCGTGTCCACCCAGTGCAGCTGTCCAGAGTGGTGTCCGACCATATTCAGTGTCAACAGTGTTGGGATTGATTTCCTCTCGTCCCAATAACAGCTTTGCTACCCCCTCATNTTGGGATTGATATCCTCTCGTCCCAATAACAACTTTGCGACTCCCACATGTCCACCCATTGCGGCTATCCAGAGTGGTGTCCGGCCATATTTTGTGTCAGCAGAGTTAGGATTAATGTCTTCCCGTTCCAACAACATCTTTACTAGTCCCTCATATGCACCCCTCGCAGCCCACCAGAGCGGCGTTTGACCATGTTCATTGTCGGCAGTGTTGGGATTGACGTCCTCTCGTTTCAATAGCAACTTTGCTACCCCCTCATGTCCACCCATTACAGCCATCCTGAGTGGCGTTCGGCCATATTGAGTGTCGGAAGCATTGGGATTGATGTCATTTCGTTTCAATAACAGCTTTGCTGCTCCCTCATACCCACCCATTGCAGCCATCCAGAGTGGTGTTCTACTATATTTTGTGTCGGCAGTGTTGGGATTAACGTCCTCTCGTTTCAATAACAACTTTGCTACCCCATCGTGTCCACCCAGTGCAGCTGTCCAGAGTGGTGTCCGACGATATTCAGTGTCGGCAGTGTTGGGATTGATGTCCTCTCGTCCCAATAACAGCTTTGCTACCCCCTCATGCCCAGCCCATGCGGCTCTCCAGAGTGGTGTTTGACAATATCTGTCGGCAGTGTTGGGATTGACGTCCTCTCGTTTCAATAACAGCTTCACGACTCCCTCATGTCCACCATCCGCAGCTAACCAGAGTGGGCTTTGGCCATACTCACTCTCGGCATTGTTGGGATTGGTGTCCTTTCGTTCCAATAACAGCCTTGCTAGTTCCTCATGCCCATCCCACGCGGCCAACCATAGTGGTGTCCGACGGGAAGCGCTGTCAGAAGTGTTGGGATGGAGATCATCTCGTTCTAATAACAACGTCGCTACTCCCTTATACCCATTCCTCGCAGCACACCAGAGTGGTGTCCGACCATATAGCGTGTCAGCAGTGTTGGGATTGGTATCCTCTCGTTTCAATAACAACCCTACTACTTCCTCATGCCCACCCATTGCAGCTATCCAGAGTGGTGTACGACCATATTGTGTGTCGGCAGTGTTGGGATTGATGTCCTCTCGTTCCAATAACAACTTTAGGACTCCCTCATGCCCACCCCTCGCAGCCCACCAGAGTGGTGTCTGACGGCTATTAGTATCGGCAGTATCGGGATTGATATCCTCTCGTTCCAATAACAACCTTGCTACTCCCTCATGCCCACCCATTGCAGCCATCCTGAGTGGTGTTCGACCATATTCAGTGTCGGCAGTGTTGGGATTGATGTCCTCCCGTCCCAATAACAGCTTTACTACCCCCTCGTGCCCAGCCAATGCAGCCAACCACAGTGGCGTTTGACCATATAGACTGTCGGCAGTATTGGGATTAATGTCCTCTCGCTCCAATAACAACTTCACAACTCCCTCATACCCACCATCGGCAGCTAACCAGAGTGGGCTTTGGCCATAGCCATTGTCGACAGCGTTGGGATTGGTATCCTCTCGTTGCAATAGCAAATTTGCTACTCCCTCATATCCACCCATTACAGCCACCCTGAGTGGTGTTCGGCGATATGGAGTGTCGGCAGTATTGGGATTTATGTCCTTTCGTTCCAATAACAGCTTTACCACCCCCTCGTGCCCAGCCCATGCAGCTCTCCAGAGTGGGGTTTGACTGTATTCGCTGTCAGCAGTGTTGGGATTAATGTCCTCTCGTTCCAATAACAGCTTCACAACTCCCTCATGCCCACCATCCGCAGCTAACCAGAGTGGGCTTTGGCCATAGTCATTGTCGACAGCGTTGGGATTGGTGTCCTCTCGTTTCAACAACAACTTTACGACTCCCTCATTCCCATCATCGGCAGCCAACCAGAGTGGGGTTTGGCCATACCCATTGTCGGCAGTGTTTGGATTGATGTCCTCTCGTTCCAGTAACAACTTTACTATCCCCTCATGCGCGCCACTCACAGCCAAGCAGAGTGGTGTTCGACCATATTCAGTGTCGGCAGTATTGGGATTGACGTTCTCTCGCTCCAGTAGCAGCCTTGCAACCCCCTCATGCCCACACCACACAGCCTTCCAGAGTGGTGTTTGACCATACTCCGTGTTACCAGTGTTGGGATTCACGTCCACTCGTTCTAATAGCAACTTTACTACTTCCTCATGCCCACCCCACGCAGCCATCCACAGTGGTGTCTGAAAATATTCACCGCTGGCAGCGTTCTGATTGGTCTCCTCTCGTTGTAACAACAACTTTACGACTCCCTCATACCCACCCCTCGCAGCCACCCAGAGTGGCGTTTGGCCAAATTGATTGTCAACAGTGTTGGGATTGGTAGCCTTTCGTTCCAATAACAGCCTTGCTACTCCCTCGTTCCCACCCATTGCAGCCAACCAGAGTGGTGTTCGACCATATTTAGTGTCGGCAGTGTTGGGATTGGTGTCCTCTCGTTCCAATAACAACTTTACGACTCCCTCATACCCCCAGCTCGCAGCCAACCAGAGTGGTGTTTGACCATATTCTCTGTCGGCGGTGTTGGGATTTGTGTCCTCTCGTTGCAACAACAACTTTACGACTCCCTCATACCCCCAGCTCGCAGCCAACCAGAGCGGTGTTTGATCATATTCCCTGTGGGTAGTATTCGGGTTAGTGTCCTCTCGTTCCAATAACTCAATACCCACTTCACGACTCCCTCATGCACATACCTCAGAACCAACGAGAGTGGTGTTTGATAATATCCATTGTTGGGGATGTTGGGATTGGTGTCCCCTCGTTCCAGTAACTGCTGCACAACTCCCTCATTCCCACACCTCACAGCCAACCACAATGGTGTTTGACAATATTGATTGTCGGCAGTGTTGGGATCAATGTCCTCTCGCTCCAATAACAACTTTACTACTGCCTTATGCCCACCCCACGCAGCCACCCACAGCGGCGTTTGACCATACTCGTTGTCGGCAGTATTGGGGTTGGTGTCCTCTCGTTCCAATAACAGCTTCACGACTCCCTCATTCCCATCCTTCGCAGCCCACCAGAGAGGTGTTTGACCATATTTGGTGTCCGGACTGTTGGGATTGGTGTCCCCTCGCTCCAATAACCGCTTTACGACTCCCACATGCCCACCTCTCCCAGCCCACCACAGTGGCGTTTGACCATATTTGGCGTCCGCAGTATTGGGATTAGTGTCCTCTCGTTCCAATAACAACTTTACGACTCCCTCGTGCCCATCCCTCGCAGCCCACCAGAGTGGTGTTTGACCATATTCACCGCTAGCGGTATGGTGATTGATGTCCTCTCGTTCCAGTATCAACTTTTTTATAACTCCCTCATGCCCATCACTTGCAGTCAACCAGAGCGGTGTTCGACCATACTCGTTATTGGCAGTGTTGGGATTGGTGTCCTGTCGTTCTAATAACAACTTTACGACTCCCTCATGCCCACACCTCGCAGCCCACCAGAGAGGTGTTTGGCCATATTCATTGTCGGAAGTGTTGGGATAGGTGTCCCCTCGCTCCAATAACAGCTCGACGACTGCCCCATGCCCACACCTCGCAGCCCACCATACTGGCGTTTGACCATATTTGGTGTCCGCAATGTTGGGATTGATGTCCTCCCGTTCCAATAACCGCTTTACGACTCCCACATGCCCATCCCTCGCAGCCCACCAGAGTGGTGTTTGACCATAATAAGTGTCGGCAGCGTTGGGATCGGTGTCCTCTCGTTCTAATAACAACTTCGCCACTTCCTCATCCCCACGGCTCACCGCCCACCACAGCGGTGTTCGACCATAAATGGTGTCCGCACTGTTGGGATTGACATCCTTCCACCCTAACAGCATCTTTACGACATCCTCGTGGCCTCCTATGGCTGCCCATGTGAGAGCTGTTCTCGCCATGCCATCTGTTTTGTTAATGTCCCATTCCTCCTCCGCCAATAAAGCAGCTACTATGTTCACAAGCCCGAGATATGCTGCTCCATGGAGCCCCGTAAAGCCATTAGGGCCGCCCCTCTCATCTAAACCTGGCTCCCACCAACGTCTATCTTTATTATAACGTAGGAAGAGCAGCCGGGAGGCTATATGCCCTTCGAATCCAATCAGAAGCCCAAGTGCAAGCCGCCTAACATCCTCCGTCTCCTGTGTCCTTGCGTGCTTTCCCCAATAACAAGAAGCATATTCCACAAGGGGGACTGTCGACGGGGCCAAATCTAGTGTTGGCGAGATTTCCCGAACACACTGAAAACTGAGGTACGTCAAGCAAACCTCCGCTATCATCGAGTGTGGACTTGGGAACAGGCTTGGATTACCGAATAAATACTCTTGCAGGGTTAAATGGACGAGCCGGACCGTGTCGGAGGATGCATCAACCGTGATAAGCCCTAAAGAACACCCTAGGAGTGTTCGAATTGTAGGAACATTCTTCACATCCAAATCTGCGCATCCTATTTTGACTCCTAAGGCATGGCATAACTCGCTAGTGTGTAATGGCCGCTCCGAATTCGATACCCACATCAGGGCTTCCATTCCGAGTCTGGGTTTACTCCCCTTCTGTCCCTTTATCCTTGCCAAGGTTGTCGCGTATGCATCTTCCACACGATTGCCATTGCTAACCTCGTTCAATTTCTGCTCTCTCTCTCCGACAGTAACCTCTGACAGGATATCCTCAATGCTCAGCGAAACAAGAAGGAATCTACAGACTATCGTTAGTAAATGTGGGGTCATACATGGAGTAGGGATTATGGATGCTTCTACACACATTTCTGAGATTCTTTCTGGAATTATCCTAAGGATGTCCACCCGTAAACTATCCGACATCGCGTCGGGTTCCGTGTCCATCTCCAACTTCTTCTCCAAATATCTTCTTATGTCTTGCGTCTTAGGACTAACGCGTACCATAACCATATTGGCGAAATATCTTGTAACCTCGGCTTCTACCTGAGGCCTCCCGGTGACAAATATTCGCGTCCTTGGTGACGCCAGAAGAATATCCTTCAGTGACGCCAGAAGCTCCAGTAGATGATTAGGTAGGCACTCATCCAAGGCATCTATGCAGATGAAAACACGCGCCAACTTAGCAATAGACTGCTTCAGAATCTTCACTATATCCGGGAGTCGTAGACCTCGACCGCCCACCTCTTTTTTCGCCTTTTCAAACGCTGTTCTCACCAGCTCCAGCACTTCCTCTCTTGTCACCAGCTGCTTTAGGATGGTTCCCATGATGTTCGCTGCCGTCTGCTCCAGTTGGTCGCGAAAGTCGCAGTAGAACATTGCGATCGCAGTATCTTCCTCGCGGGGTTCATCACAGAGGCTATCGATCACCAATGAACTAATGTTGCTAGCCATCAGTAATGACTTCCACTTCTTTCTAAGAATCAATGGTTTACCTGAGATATGTTTTCCCCACCCCCGGATTTCCATAACAATATAAGACAGCCTTATCTTCTCCACTTTCACTACTCCTCCACTCCAGAAACTCGCCTGTTTCTAAAAGCCCATTCCCCACCCCATCGAGCCTGCCTGTGCGCACATCCTGATGCCTTCTCCCTGGCTCTAGTGGCGAGAGCCACTTCATCATTTCTGGGTTCTCATCGGCTATGGACTTCCCCACATTGACGACACCGCCGATACTCCTGATATTGTTGATGTTATGACTACCCGTTACGTTACCGGAGTTGGCGTTGCCGCTGCCAATCGAGGATTTATATGCTATGATGCTCATGATTGCCCGTCCAAAGTATTCGTCGAAGGTAGATATGCCACTGCGATAACTGTTGTGGCTATAGGGGGGGGTTTTCACAGAATTTTCTCCAGCTGAAAACAGGAAGTGTGCGACTTATAAGTCCAATATTACCGTACTGTCCAATACTGGTAATTTACACCCAAGTAAACACCCTCATTTGGAAAATTGTGAGATAAGAGTTCAGCCTCACACAACACGACACCCATGCTCATACCTGATACCCTGGTGGTGGGGACATCCTCGCCCCAATTGCTCAACGAAAGCTGGCGCAAATTTTTCTCACGTAGACCTAATATCCCAGGGCATCTCACATTACTTACTACAGTTGAATCCCGGGGTACTGTACCTAAATTCGTACCAAGAGAACATAAGATTGTCCCTTCAGACTCCATCCTGTTCTTGTAAGGCCGCTAACCTCTTTCGACAATCGGTTCCGTAAGTTATCCTAATCGTGACACAGCCAGAATTGCAAGATCTTATTTCCACCTCCTTTGCCGTTCATGTATAGGTACCAGAAGAAGCTCAACTGCGGTCCGGTGACTTCAGCACTTGGTCAATAGGATAGATTGACACTCGATTTTCACTGGGATATCGCAATCGACAATAGGCCAAGATCTTAATGATATTATATATATTAGCATAATTTACCAAAGTACTTCTTTAGTAATACTGAACTACTAAAATCGCGACTAAAAATATTTAAACATCAAATAAATACATGATTCTGATTAATATCTTGTATCAATATACCAGGAGTTTTTTGTTATAGCAAAGGTGTAGTGGAGTGAGGGAGTGAGGGGGAGGGGTTTGTGATGTTGCGAGTGATTGAATGTTACGACGCCAAATGCTCGGTTATCTATTTTTGTTTTTTGGTTTGTTAAATCCTTGGTATGATTTTAGGCACAGTACTTTACTGGAGGGGCCGGACCCATAAGCTCCTAAGGGGATGTAAATCAAAGTTAATCTTGTCTCCAGAATGAAACTTCGCTGGATTATCAAGCACCCACCTCTGTGCTCATGATTTATTTTGTGTCACTCCGAAAAGGCAACCATTTGGGAGGTAGTGATTTTCAACCTCACATAGTGAGGGGCCACCGTGGAAGAGAGAGTTGTGGGTAGCAGTAGGATGCCAGCCATGGTGTTTTATCTCACAAGGAGGCCATCTTAGCACACTTATGAAGCTCCAAGTTCAGTTGCGAGGTATGATCGTGAGATTTTCAGTGCGTTTTGTAGTGTTGAACCTGGTTCGCACCTTCCCGATCAGGGAGGCGAAAGGCGGGGTCAGGACAATTGTTGTAGCGGAGCTTGTGTTCGGTTATTTATATTAACCTACAATGCATGAGCGAACATATCTCCGGACGAAATCTTAGCGATAACCATCCACGTGGATATATTCGGTCGGATATGTCTCCACAATCCCGCAACGAAATGTCCACGGTAATTATATCGACAAATCTATCTATTGGGGTATCGCTCACCTTAATTTTTACCACTTACCCAGAATAATAAACTCCTCGGAGCCAGGATCGTGCACTGCAGTGTGCGTACACCCCAGGGGTCAATCGCAGAATGGGAGAGAAGTCAGCACTCAGAAGGTATTAAAAGAAAATTGGTGATCCTGGCATTAATCTCCTGGTGCAATTACAATAGGTGTCGATGAAATACCGGAGGCTCCCGAGATTAGGGTCTTCATACTGGAAATGCAGGATACTGGTGGAAGGGATTAAATAAAGGTCACGCTTCGCAGAAGCTGCATCTCATTAGTCCTGAGATAATCATGATCTCGGGAAACAAACATGGTATCATAATGATAATAATTTGCGAATGAACTACCCCCACCGTAGATGCATTCGGCCCAGCTCCAACCCTACGCACACAACACCCAACCCCACAACCCCCCGAGCACCCGTACCCCTATAACCTTGGATAGCTACATTCATGCAGGAATACTGTCCACCAACCTTGTCCCAGGTGTTTTATTTATCTTCCCCCACCCAAACTTGCGGTACGACTAACCCAGGGCGATAAACCTCCCGAGCAACCCTATGAGTCTTCCAAATCACCATTGCACTGGCACAAGTTGTCACTGCAATAATGGACTGTACAAGTACAGCACCTCTGCGGTGGGAATAACGAGTATGTATTTACCTCCAGTCAGGTGGCCTTAAACCCTTCACTCATTTAGAAAGTCTCAAGTACCAATTACTGTAAAAATCAAGGTTGATCTGCTGGAACAATGGCGGATATGAAGCCGCGGGAATAGGACAGAAGTTGGGTTATCGAAGTAGTTTGCATTATTATTAAAGCAAAGAGACGAGGACTCGGATCTAGTGTGGGACAACGGCCGGCTGACATCAACGGGAACTAGAATATCGGAGGGCCAGTTAAGACGAGGCAAGTTTTGAGGATTGGTACTCGAGTAGAAAGGAAGGTAATGTGCAAAGACAACCCAGCCAATGAGTGATCGAAGACAGCTTGCCAACCACTAGGAAAGAACCAAATATGGTACCTAATTCGCTGCCTTTTGCTGACGGGATATGCACCATCGGCGGCAAGTCATGCTACTCGTTATTTGCACATATACGCCGACAAGTTAAATAAGGAGGAGGAAAGAGAAGAGATAGATTGTGTGCTGAATTGCCTAAACATGTACAGTATTTACTCGTGTAATCCGCTCCAACATAAGGCAAACAGCAGAGTTAAACTACAACGGGCTTAACTGAGCAAGCTATGATACGAAAACATTGAACAACGGTCATTGAGATCCAGGAAGTTCAGCACACTCAAGCTATACCGCATCAAGTAAACAATCTCCCTTCTCGAAGAGCTTTGCCTCTAGATGCGGAAATTAGTGGCATGACGGAGATAGTGGATTACGCGAGTAAAAGCGGTAGTCCAGAGAAAAATAGAACCCTAAAGGCTTGCTCCGTCCGTCTAGTGCAAGCAGAACGCATAGCGTAACCGTGCGGCGATGTACGGTACGACAGTTCCCAACGGAGCGAATGCCTCCGTTGCCGGGATCAAATACGGGAGGAGCAGGAGAGCGGAATGTCGAATGCGATAGTAAAGGTGGTAACCGAGTCTAGCCAAAACTGGAACCAGATATAGAATCGTGTCGGGGCTATGTCAGTCCGGGGATTATGTCATGACATACATGGTATGTGTAGAAACTAGAATTAGCAGTTAAGTTAACACCATTGTTTTAAAACACAATAGTTGTGAATTTTGAGTGAGTACTAAAACATGCTTCCTCCGCGTACGTGCGATCCAGATATACCGGTACCCCCCGAACCGACATAGCCCCCAACACGATTCAGCTTCCAGCATCTAGATTTTTCGAGTAACAAACAATTTTGTATGATATGAGTACCGCATGCGCTGGCACAGTTTGCAGCAAATAGCGTGATAAGACCTACATACTAGAGGTCAAGATGTGTCTGATACCGGTAGGGAAAGATATTTGAAAAATCAATTTCGGGGCTGGAAGATGATATGGGTAGGGTTAGGCGGCAAACCTGGTTGCCTGCTAATATGATAGCTATATTCCCATTAAACAGCATAGAAAACGCGATCAGCACGCGACCTGTAACTCACATGTTCACATACACTCACACATGTTACTCCACCACAATCTGGAACGGGCATCACACTGACGGAGGGCGATGAAGAGAAACGAAGGGTAACCGCCAGAACATTCCGGATCGCGCTCGACAGACTTTCGAGAGGTCGTTCAGAGATTGTAGAATGTCAGAGATGCTTGACGACTGGAACTCCGAGTTGTGGGAGGTCCAAAACGAACACAGTATGGGAGAGCCAGGAACAATCCCGGATATTCTTTCTTTATAGTTACGCAATGGTTCCGAGTGTGAATGGAGGCCAGTAGGATATCAGAGAAGGGTTTGGAGATACTGCTGCTCAGGAAATATATCTCTATGTTCCTCTGTTAGCTGGTTGACATACTTGCGATTGGTTTCTTGCTGGTTGAGGGGAAATGCGGGGGCCCTCTCGTTCGTGGTAGGCTTATGGTGAACACTCGCTATGGTTCTGACACCCATCAGTCTACCATGCCTGGCGATCTGTTTACATAAGCTAGAGAGGTGGGCGCTTTGTCAGCTGGTTTGAATCTTCAATCCAGCTGTCACGTGCTTTGAAACAACACGGACAACGAGTTGCTGATATGACACAAGCCAAAAGATGTATTTTGTTCTGTTCGATCATCTTTCTTCAAGTACCAGTATTGACACCAGAAGTACCGGAATAGTACTAAGGGAATTGTATAATAGGTATTAAAAAAGATTTACTCTATATCTTTCTTAGGACGTGAATATATATCCCAGTAATAACTCAGACTTGATTCTTCGAGGTTTCATTATGTAGGGAAGCACCAATACCAAAACCCGTACTCATCTCTTCGGAGCCAAGTCGAACCCGGGGAAGCTAATGTCGATACAACCATTCTCCAAGGTGTCTATCCACTAATTGCATCAGTGTCCAGATACCTTTAAAATTCGCTATGATAGTACAGTATTAAGCGAGCACTTGGCAATTTTTCGCCTCCAGTATCCGTACGCTTTTCTAGCGACGGGCGAACTCGTTCATCAGTTCACTTACCATCCATTTTTGTGCAAACCTTTCTGAGACCGCCCCCAGCAGGGGGGATAAGTTATACCACGGAAAAAAAAATGTGAAATCTCTCTTTTCAGATCGCACCCAGGAATTTCTAAAAAATTTGGCGCGAGAACCCCGCAAAAAGGTATCTAGAAAAATGATAATTATTTCTAAGTAGCACCTCGATTTTACACAATTTCTGTAGTTTGAATGCTTCATTATACTATGCGTGTGAACACCCCCCCCTGATGTACTGTGCAAGTACTCGAGTATATCTTCGACAGCAACACGGTAGTTGTCCAGAGGGTTTGCACAAAAATGCACAGAAAACAACCTGTTGCATAGTATTAACTTACCAGTAATTGACGGAATCCCCGCCGCCCCGCTTAAACTTCGACTCGACCATTATTTCCGGAATAGGGGGAGTTTTTTATCATTTCGAGGTTGGGCTATTTTTCCCAGAACAAAGCACAGGGCTGGTTACGGACTGACGTTTAACTTTCGGTTTTTCACTTAACATACGCTGGTGCTTGACCTTGACACTGTACCGGTACGAGCACAGTACTAATACTGTATCATGCCGGCACTTCTAGCGACACAACTAAAGAAGATCCAGAGCGAAATACCAGTATTGCTTTGGACCTTTTAGTTAATCCATACCAGTGCGACATTCAATCGCGATATCTCAAGACGCGGACCGCGCTTCGGCCACGGGTGATGCCAAAGTCGTTATGAGGCGCATGCGACATTGGAAGTTGGGAGAGGTAGCAGGGGATGGAACCCGGGCCATCCCCAATCACGTTCCGGGTTTCGGTCGTGAGCACACCTATTTCGTCTCAAGTCTTGGGGTACGGTGACGAGGATTGACGACGAGCAACGGCAGTAATTGTTTTAGCCCTGGGTTTTTGTTTGTCTATGGTATCATGTAAAGTTCGTCTTCACGGGTGGAGACTTGAATGCTAAACTTGCGCAGGCAATGGCCTACTATAAACAGGATACGGGTTCGACTTTTTCAACCCCCATTCAGCAGGGGCATTAAGATAGCTTTTCTCTGTTGTATTTGTATTATAGGTATCATACATTCAGTAGGGCACTCGTGGAGATCTGCTCCTGCGCGGGTGTTCCTATCGCTGGGGTCGGATCCTGCAGTGGCTGATATGAGACGCAGCCGGCGCCTATGCTAAAAGGTTCTGAAGTGGAGAATATGGTTGAGATTATCAGCATCATATTCTGCTACCTGATTTCCGAACAGGATGAATATTCAACCCTCGATAAAAACCACAGGACAAGATGGGGTAGTATCTGGGATAGTATTATACAGTACCATAGAGTTCGAAAAATCCCGCTATCACTGCCTCTTTTCGTGCGCGAAGTTTAAGACATTGCGGAACTTCCCCTCTTGTCACCATCCCTACGGGTAACGTCAGATGTAACGGTCTTTAACAGACCTGTGCGTTATCCGGCAGGGGCTAATCCGCCGTGCTCAACCTGTCGGCCGGCCAGCCTCTCGGCACGTTCGCTTAATCCCGAGCACAAGACATCCGGATGCCAACACATCGGAACAAACCAAGACTAAGCGAAACAAACGGCGACGGAAAAAACGGCCTCTCTCGAAGAGGGAGAATAAATTATTATTCTCCTGATTCCTGGCTTTTAATAGGTCCTCTTGCTTTCACTCCATCAACCCCATGTTATCTACACATACTTCTTCTCTCTCTCTTCCAACGACCATTTTAATCATAGCGTCTCACAAGCCAAACACTCCCTTCAGCCAAGATGCGGCCGCCATCCTCCTCACCTTGGCCAAACCTTGGGTGAAACTGGAGCCAAGTTGTGGGCATCAAAACCAGGACCTCGTGTCGATACAATAACTTTCTCCAAAAGGATTACTACCGAGATGTTGAATGGAGTTATCGTTTGACACAACCCAAGGCTATTACTATAAACGTTGCTACTGGTAAGGCCCCTTCTCCTAAACTCTAGTATTATGGTTTATGTCTGGGATTAATTTTGTTGATTGATGTGGTCGCCGTAATGCCTGTTTCTTTGTATTGTCCGTTAACAAAATTAACCGCGGACATCAACGGCGAGAAAATCTTCAGTGATGACAACCCTACTTCCCTATCAACCAACTCTCATAAAAATAAAATAAAAATAAAAAAATGTAAATACATAGTAGAAATTAATACTTGGTATACCATCCATCAGCCTTAATAATTGCTTCTATTCTATCCACCATTGACCCTGCCAAAGTATTAAAAACTTTTGGGTCCAAAAGTTCCCAACAATGAATGATTGCCTCCTCAATTGCCTTTTAAACCTCATTGACAGAACCCTTCATAAGATAGAGCTCAGGATAGTTCTTGTGAAGCTTATCTTTCACCAGAGACTAAACATTTTCAATGGGATTGAGATCTGGTGAATTGGCAGGGATTTCCAATAGAAGAACACCCTGCTTTCTGAGCCATCCCCTAAAGAGCAAGTAAGTCTTAGCATTGTCAATGATAAAAAATACCTCTTCCTCACCAACCCTTTCCCTAATATCCTGCCATATCCCTGGAAAGTCATAATGATCATAGACATCAATAATTGATTTTCCAGTAACCCCACCCCCACGAGACGAAGAATCAGGAAAAACAGGCAAAAAAAGACCATGAGTTTGACCATAAAAACAACCAGTCATCATCTGACTAATCCCTCTCTCACCTTTCTTAGCAGCAGGTTCAATACAATCCTTATTCCACTTCTCATTTGGGTATCTGAATATCCATTTTTTTCTCTTTCCTCATCTTCTCTCCACAGCTACTTCATCTCCCCACATTGCCTTCCTTCTCTACATCTCCCTTGTCTAGTGCCTATGAGCTAGTGTCTATTCCAACCTCTCCTGAGCTAGATCCTCATCCAAATGAACCCTCTCTTGTGCTATCCACTTTTTAAGATGCTTTTGTGCAAGTCTTCTCCTCACTATCATTGATGAAACATTGTGAGCAACTTTCTCAGCAATCTCAAAATAGGTGGTATTGCAATTTGTCAAAGCTTCCTCTACCATAGCCTCATCCTGCAACTTGGTAGTTTTAGGATATCTTCCTCTGCCCTTCCTCTCCTTGTCCTCTTGGTCTCCCCTGGCAATTGTATTCCTGACTGTGGTGAGGGGGATATTAAGGTAGTGAGAAATTTCACTATATCCCATTTGAGGCTTGTGTAACCTAAGAATTCTCCCCCTGTTAAACTCTGAGAGATGATGGGAGGGGGTAGGGATTTTGGCATGACTGTGAAGAATAGGAGGCATAGTTTTTATAAAAAAGAGAATTAGGGAGAATGGCTTTATTTGGATTGATTTAGAAAATTTTCTCTATGTGGTGTTGAAAATGCGGGGTGACGAGGAGGGCTGTTGTTGCCATCAACGGCCGCGCGCGGTTAATTTTGTTAACGGACAATACCGATACGTATTTCTCTGTGAATACCGGTATTGCGTGCTGTTCTTGCAAGACTAAACTGGTTCATTTTTCGCTCCTGGGTGTTATAGTAGAAAGGGGTGGGGCTAATACGGATTTAGCAAGGATTTGTGAATGTTGCTTTTCTACTCAAGTTGTAATACCGTAAGGATGAAGTTTGGGGGGGGGGGGGGTCAGCAATCGGACAGATGGATGGATATAGCTAGCGGTTAAAGGGTGGATCGTGCATAATTTAGCTTCTACTCATAGCCTAATACTAATTGATGGCTCTTGGGTCTAGTTAACTCGGCCGGACCAGATTGTTTGCTCGCTTGCTTGCAGGGGTGAAGTCTGGGGAGTACAGTAGGAGCAAATGATTGATTTAAATTACGATTCTTCAAAGGAGTATTGCATGGTGTCCCGTAATCGCGATTAGAAATGATACCGGATAGGAGTTAGGAAGCAACAAACCTGATGCTAGCCCATGCTTGTAACGGTTTTTGTTGTAGGTCATACAGTAAGCTTGCCCCAACTGCTCGTACCTGCTGAATGGGTGTGAGATTAGAGGGATAGCAAAGTGACCCAATTGGCGACTGAAGAGATAATCGATAAGGAAAATATAATGAATTAAGACGCCGGAACAGTGAATGCCGGTACTCGAGTGCACTACGGTTACATCTGAACACTCGTACAACCAGAGTGACCAGCAACCCGTACCGGTACGATACGTCATAAGACTCTACCCTGGGGCCAGGAACGCGCCCCCGAGCCGTTACCAGGGTGAACCCGGCACTGGCGCTGGGGGGCCTCCCAGCCCGGGTCTCAACAGAGAATTGCGTCCGATGTTTTCTGTCAGGTGTGATACGGTATCATAGACCAAAAATTTTTCCCTTGAAAACGGGGGGAAACACCAAAAAAAAATAAAGGAAAAAACCCCTTCGGATGCAAACTAAAAAAAAAAAANCAGACCTTACCTGGAGGGGCAACTCCAACGTCCTAGCATGAGGTCCATTTATTCGAGTTCATACCTATCTCGTATGCCAGTCAAGCTATTGGTAAGAGAACTAAAACATGACGCAGGGACAAGAGATTGGCAGATTGATAGACTACCAAGTTAATGGGTAAAAAGGTGCTGCTGGAAAAGACGTCAAGTATAGGATAAATGCTCAAGGAAGCTATCTCCCATATCCCCCAAAAGCTCGGTTAAATCTCTCTCGCCTAGCTTCTGGTTACTTGAGTGTTACATTACAGTAAAGGAGGTTCCGCTGACCGCTAGAAAACCGCACGAGGGAGCACTAAAGGCCTGAAGTACCGATAGACTCCGTCGTATCCTCACGTCAATTATTACCCACCCGTTCCGTTATCTTCTACCGTGCACACGAAAGCCCCCTCGTGATCTCTTTAGCTACTACCTCATGACAGACACGGCGGTCTTTCAAAATTTTAAACCTCCTCGCCGACAGAAGGATATTATACATTGACCGAACATGTGCCATCTTGCCAACCTGCAGCCAATCCGCGGTTCCACATTCGAAATTTCAAAATCACCCGATCCGCCATCTACCGACAGTAGATAAGCTGGACCTCAACTCTCACCCCTATTGTCGCAATGCCCTGAGAAAACTAGCCACCGGCAGGATTTGTAAAGGGAGAGGAAATATATCATACCACTTGAGGCTTTGTTTCTAAGGGCCTTTCCAGCTGTATCAACGAGTGGCCCTGAAAACAAACGATGGTTCCAGTGGTCACTGCAGACCGGTAATCCAGATGTGATTCCATTAAAATGGCGTGAGAAATATCAGAGACACGAGGAGTGATATTTTCCCAAAATCCTCTTGTTCCTCCAGGGTCTTTAAATATGCGATGACATCGGTTCAAAAGTACGGTACCGTAAGTACTCGAGTACCGGTACATGAATGCAGGGGAAATGTGCTACAATGGATCATTGAATTTCCCCCTCAGACATACTGGTAGGGGTTGAGAAATCGCTGTAGACTCAGTTAGGACAAAAAATGCATAGCACCTTCCTGGTACTGCTTGGGGTGCTGTAATTACCGGTTATCGTACAGCCTCCCAGCACGTTTTGCTTCTATCCAAGCACGGGTCCGGGCTCGAAGGGGAACACCACGAAAAGCAGCGCGTGACGAACACGGTATTTGATTGGCAGGCAAAAGAAGTGAAATTTGTCAAACCACCGGTAACCGGTAGGGTAACAAAAAATACTCGTACGTGTTGCAGATCCCTGTTCATCACCCACGCCCACGCTGAAGATCAACATTTTCCTTAAACCCCGCTCTCATCTCGTGTCATTCAATATGGGCACGATAACCCTTCAATCTCGCTCCCCCCCTGCCTTACCCTCAGGGTCGGCATCAGTCATATGGCCGTGATGCGAAACCCCCCGGGGGATCATTCTATCATACTAACCAGATTTTCCCCGAGAGAACCAAGCCCGGGAGCCTCAAGGCCAGAACCCCTGACCTACTTCCCACACCACACAATTCTGCTCGACATTCACCATCACCATCCTCCCACCCCCCAAGCAAAAACCTCGTATTCAACTCGCCAACCCCACACCACCATCCCGCAAACAACGATCTAGAACATTTGTATCTCGAGTGCTTGTACCGTACCACCTTCCCCCCCTACTTTCTGGAACGGCAACGAAGCGATCCATGTATGGTGTCCTTGTGGTCTATTGGTACAACAGCACATTACACGTGGTTTGCATTGGGGATTTTTTTGGGGATTTTTTTGCGCGGTGAGCTCCCCGAGGCTGTTACAATGTACCGATAGAGTATTGTTCAATCAAATTTGTTATCCAAGGGGGGCGATATGAGTAGTTGATCTTCGGCAGCACCGAGATTGGGAGAGGAGGATACGAGGCCAGATGTGGGGGGTTGAGTGTGCTCTTGTGAGGTCTTGCTTCTTTGGGCTGAGGGGCTGTCGGATGCTGGGCTGGATATGCTGGATAATGTTCCGCGGAGCGGGGTGGGGATTGGGGGGGTTTAAAGAGGGAAGGGAATCCACCTGAATTGAGTTTCGCTGTTTTGCAATAGCGGTAGCTTCTAGCAGCTTGCCTTAAAGCATTACATTCATTATGCTCTACCAGTCTCTCTTACAGTCTTTACTCTTCTCCCCCTTCCTCCCCCTCCTCCTCCTATCGTCCCCCGCAGCGACCACTGCCGAAAAACTCGATGAGGCAGCTTTCAAACTTAAAGAGTCCGGGTACAACTCCCACATAGCCACCCTCTCCCAGCTCCTGCCTAAAGTCAGTGTCCTCGATGTTCTCGCCGCAACAAACCACGACATGGTGGCCGAGGACGTGCACGCAGTCGGTATGACCTACAAAGCCACGCGCTGGGAGAACTCCGCCTCCTTCAACGACTTCGGTACGACCTCCTGGTACCCGCAAGGCGTCAGCACCTCCGCCGATGCGTACGATGTCGGCACGTATGAGGGCAAGCATGTGACACTGGTGAGCTGGTACGATAATCGTGATGTCCCCGCAGCGGAGAATAAGGGCGTTAGAATCGCCTTCGTGGATAGGGATAAGAGCCCTGATGCCTACCGCTACGTGTTGCTTGTGGAGCCGTATTCGGATGCCGGGACGGCGGATTTTAGGGCTGTGAATGTGCATGCGGGTGGCATCGCTTGGTACGGGAACTCGCTGTATATCGTGGATACGAATAAAGGCTTTAGGGTGTTTGATCTTACGCAGATTTGGAAGGTTGAGACGGGCGATGGGATCGGAAGGAAGTCTGGTGGGGGATTTTCGGCGGCGAATTATGCTTATGTTTTGCCGCAGAGCCGGTATAACTCCTTTTCTTATTTACTTGTGGAAATTCGCGCTAACAGCTTGCCCAGAACGTACACCCAAACCAACCCCCCCACCCCAAGCGTTCGCTTCTCCTTTGTTTCCCTGGACCGCACAACGACACCGGACAGCCTCCTCGTCGGTGAGTACCAACCCGCCTCAGACACTGGACCCCGCCGCTTCATCCGCTGGAGCATCGATTACACCAACCGCCAATTGATCACCGACTCTGCCGGTGTCGCCACCGCAACTTGGGCCTATGGAGTCAACATCGACCGCATGCAGGGTGTCAACTCTGTCAACGGGAAGTTCTACATCTCCAGGAGCAATGGCGGGTCGAATGGTGATCTCATTTCCTGGGTTCCTGGCAGCATTGCTAACATTGCCGCTGGTGCGCTGCCGGAGGGGCCGGAGGATCTGAGTTATGATAAGACCACTGGGCTGATGTACACCGTTACCGAGGCTGTTAATGGGAGGTATATTTTGCCGTTTGATCCCAAGGCTTTGCCGTAGCTGGTGGGTTTGTGAGGCTGTAGATGGGCGATGTATTGCGTTGGATTAATCATGCGGGAATTGAAATTTGTAATGGTAGTTTCTGCGAGCGGCTCGTGAAATCGCTATTAATTTAGAATGATATCACCGGTACCTGTTGCAGTGGAGCGTTGAACTGCGAGTGATTTCACATGACTAGATTGATGGCTCTCCCTTTCACAAGCCTGAGCCTCGGAGCAGGAGTTGGGATAGCTACCTATATCACTACCCGCTATTTGCATCCTCATAACAAAAAACATCCCTCACCAATTTCACCGGGGGCTAAGCCTCCCCAGTCCCTCCCCAGCCTGAGGAGCTGGCATTGCCATCTCGATAGGAATTGTGCGGGTCTCATTTCCAAACAGGACACAATCCAATCCTCTGGAACCCAATTGCCCAGTCCTCCACACCGACAGGTTATAAGCTGTCAGAAATGGATCCAAGCCAAACCTCATCCCTGGGCCCAAAATAAAACATGACGTGCAGTCCCAGCAAAGAACATCCGCGCAGGATCATACCGCTACTTAATCCTATACAACCCCCAATAATCAGCTCCCCCTGGAACGCCTGTTGATGGCTCCGTTCATCGTTGCCGGCCCAAGAAAATCACTCACGAACATCGGCACCCTCCAACCTTCCCTAACCCCCCTTCACAAATCCTACCACGCCAGGATAACAAACCCCCGCCCCCGACGACATATCCCTGCACTTGTACATCCAGAACGCGAATGCCCGTATTCCAGCTGATTCCGGTATTGTAATAGCGTGAATTTACGCTTCCCTCCATGCTGGGGTTCGCCTTGGCGCTAGGACGAACCCTACAGTCGTTTGGGAGTGTGCTAATGTTTTCTTCGTTCGCACTGCTGGTGATGTCTTCTAGAATTTATCCTCGTGTATGATGGGAAGTTCTCATGAGAGGATTGTCTGGACCCTATGTGTGCGTTCCGGGCGCTAACGCGATACTGTGGAAAACTTGGCTTATGGGTGTCGTAGGGGTTTGTGAGTGAGGTGGTTATGGGGTTGATGAAAATTTATATATATATATATATATATTCGCGAGGTTTGCAGCTTTGACGGTGGTTAGCCTGCGTGTTTCAGGGAGAGAGGCGGGAGTAGACTTTCACGACTTGGTGGAAGTCGGGGTGTTCTACGTGCTGCAGATTTCTGGTTGCCGCGGCGCCTTTTCCAGCAGATTTGCTGGATTATACCGGTAGTTTCCCCTTCCCGAGGGTGTGGGTGGCTGTGGAGCGCTCACTTGAGCTACCCCCGCAGAGGGCCCAATGTATGATAGATTCGGATAGTTGTCTTTGCGAGCGGTGGTGAAGCGGCTGTTCATCATGGCTTAGTCTCGTGAGAGGATGGAGTCCGCGCACATTCCCGGGATACTTCCTAGTGGTGAATGGCCGCCGCCTTGGATATGAGTACCCGCCCGGAATATCTAACTCTCTCCAACCATCACCGACCCGTGGAGAAAGTAATGACAAGATAGCATGCATCCCCAAACGCGGCGGGCGGCTGATGATCGCGGTATAGTGTCTTGAGAAATATCCATTCACTGATCCACCCAGGAGCATTGGAACTGGAACGGTCCTGCAGGGTACTCCAGGCACGATCAACCGCTATCAATTCATATCTGGGCCTATTACATCGCCTGGCGGCACACCGCTTAATAATGTGCGCTGGGTATGGTACTGCAAGGTCTTTGAGAATTAGCGCGGTAGTAGGTAAAGCGTGGCTCGCGGGAAAAGGACCATTCTAACTTGTATGGTTCTGGGTGTTGGTTCAAATCCGCGCTTTATAGTAGATGTGATGGTTAAAGTTTGAAAGGTATTCCCGATAGAGCCTACTTTGAGATATTAGTTACTCTGGAGTACTCCAACGGCACGGATGCTAGTTGGCACTAAACCCTTGCGATAATACGTGTACTGTACTACGGTATTGGAGTTGAGAGGTTCGAAGTTCCTAGTCGCGCACATACCATATCGGGCCTTACAGTACAGCCATATTTTTTCAACCGCGCAAGTCAATTCTTTATTCAGCGGTACATTACGGTGGAAGAAAACAAAATGCGCACGGGATTCGTGTTTTCTTCGTAGTTCAAAGCCAGCTCCGTAACAGATGATAAGAGCGCCCGATAGTGCAAGCTTGTTGGAGTCGTATGGTGGCTTTTTTTGATATGGTGGTCACGAAATGCGGTACCAATATGGAGGGACGTTTCTTTTTGTGCTTAAGTGAAGAATTGTGGAGCCTTATTGGATGAGTAAGGCTTTTTGGGAAGGCGATGCGAGAGGTACAGTGCTAGCACTACTCGGCCTCTGCTGGCCTCGTTTGGAAGTATTGGGTAAGCGCACGAATTATTGATACCTATGGGGGGGAATATCGGATGGGAGCACCATATGAGTTTTTAAGGAAGGTCTAGAATGTACTTGCATACTCGAGTATAAAATTTGCGGTGGGGAGTGGGCGCAGGAGTGAATAATATTATTTATGGTCGGACAAGACAATGGTCTGCAGGGATGTCATGATCATGAGCAGTCACTCATTGTCTTGGCTCAGCCATTCTGTGTTGGCATTGAGCTATCTTTGGCACGATAGGCCGCACCCCCCCCTCAGCTTGCCTGGTGCAAATTCCATAACTCCCACTATCTCATTACCTTACCGGCAATTACCACTACAGCATATCTACGTTCGACCAACACTTTTGACAGATCATCATGGACAGAATAACATACAAATCTTCGATGGGATGCGGTAATGTCAGATCCGGTAACGTAACGAACAGCAACAACAAGATCAGCGCTACCAACAGCATCGTCAATGTTAACAACGTTATAGGCGATGAGAACGCAGAAATTATGCAGTGGCTCTCACCACTGGACGCCAGAGGAAGACATCAGGATGTGCGCACCAACAGAGTCGGCGGTGTGGGGAGTTGGCTTTTGGAAACAAGCGAGTTTCAGAAGTGGAGAAGTGGAGAAGGGGGGACAGATGAGGCTGTCTTATTTTGTTATGGGGATCCGGGAGTGGGGAAGACATATCTAAGGTGAGTGACCGGTCCCCTGGAGAGAAGCAGGAGTTATCGTTGACGGCCAGCTATATTAGTTCGTTAGTAATCGACAACCTGTGTGATGAGCCAGGCGAAGGAGATACTGGTATTGTGACCGCAATGTTCTACTGCGACTTCCGCGACCAGCAACAGCAGACAGCTACCAACATCATCGGAGCCATTCTGAAGCAGTTGGTGGTTAGAGAGGAAGTGCTAGGGCATGTGCGGGAGGCGTTTGAAAAGGCGAAAAAGGATGTTGGCGGTCGAGGGCTGGTACTTCCGGATATGGTGCAATTGCTGAAGGAGGTTATTGCCAAACTGCCACGGCTTTTCATCTGTATAGATGCCCTGGATGAATGCCTGCCTAATCATCTACCGGAGCTCCTTGAGTCACTGAAGGATATCCTTCTGGTGTCACCGACGGCCCGAATATTTGTCGCCGGGAGGCCGCAGGTTGAAGCCGGAATTAAAAGATTTTTCACCACTGTGATTATAGTACCTATCAGTCCTAGGCCACATGACATAAAACGATATTTGGCGAGGAAGCTGGAGTTGGATAGTGATCCCCACGAGATGTCCGATAGTTTGCGGGAGGATATCTTCAGAATTATCCCGGAAAAGATTTCTGGAATGTGAGTAGGGGGATCTATAGTACACGCTCCGTACGTGATCTTATATTGACTAACCGTGGTTTGTAGATTCCTTCTTGTTTCTCTCAACATCGATGCTATCCTGGGAGCGGCTACCCACTCTGAGAGAAGAAAAAAACTGATGGAAATGACCAAAGGTAATCATTTGGGGGATGGATATGCGACAACCTTTGCACGCATTAGGGCACAGAAGGGCAGCAGGCCAAGACTCGGAATGGAAGCCCTGATGTGGGTATCGAATGCGGAACGACCATTGCGCACTAGCGAGTTATGCCATGCCCTAGGAGTGGAGATAGGATCCACAGGTCTTCCTGAAAAGGTTCCTACAATTCAAACACTCCTAGCATGTTCTCTGGGACTTATCACGGTTGATGCATCTTCCAGCACCGTCCGTCTTGTCCATTTGACTTTGCAAGAGTACTTGTCTAGTAATCCAAACCTGTTCCAAAGCCCACACTCTATGATAGCGGAGGTCTGCTTGACGTACCTTAATTTTCAGTGTGTTCGGGAACTTTCGCCGACTCTTAGGTCCACCCCTGCTGAAATCGCCCTTGTCGAATATGCTTCTTTGTACTGGGGAAATCACATAAGACGGGAGAAGATGGAGAGTGTGGGCCTGCTTGTCCTGGAGCTTCTGAATGGATTCGAACAGCATATATCTTCTCAGCTGCTCTTGCAGCGTTATAATAGGGAAAGAAAGTGGCCGGAGCCGTATTTTGATACCAGGGATGGCCCTAAGGGCTTTACAGGGCTCCATGGAGCGGCATTTCTTGGGCTCGGGGAGATACTTCCTGATTTATTAGCGATGAATGAATGGGATGTTAATGCAACGGATGGTCTGGGTAGAACGGCGCTCATATGGGCAACTGTGAGGGGTCATCAGGATATGGTAAAGATGCTATTGCAAAGAAGGGATCTCAACCCTAACGCTGGAGGCACAGTAGATGGCCGAACGCTACTCTGGTGGGCTGCGGAGCTCGGGCAGGAGGGGATAGTAAAGTTGCTATTGGAACGAGAGGACACCAATCCCAACACTGCCGACACTAAATATGGTCGAACACCACTCTGGTGTGCTGTACAGGGTGGGCATGAGGGGGTAGTAAAGTTGCTATTGGAACGAGAGGATATCAATCCCAACACTGCCGACACCGAATATGGCCGAACACCTCTCTTGTGTGCTCTGGAAGCTGGACGTGAAGGGGTAGTAAAGTTGCTATTGAGGCGAGACGATATCAATCCCAACACCGCCGACACCTTTTGTGGTCGAACACCACTCTGGTGTGCTGCGAAGCGCGGGCATGAAGGGGTAGTAAAGTTGCTATTGAGACAAGACAACATCAATCCCAACACTGCCGACACCGAAAATGGTCAAACACCACTCCGTTGTGCTGCAGAGTACGGGCATGAGGGGGTAGTAAAGTTGCTATTGGAACGAGGCGATATCAAGCCCAACACTTCCGACACCAAATATGGCCGAACACCACTCAGGTGTGCTGCGCAGTACGGGTATGAGAGGGTAGTAAAATTGCTATTGGAACGGGATGATATCAATCCCAATACTGCCGACACTAAATATGGTCAAACACCACTCTGGTGGGCTGCAATGGGCGGGTATGAGGGAGCAGTAATGTTCCTATTGAGGCGAGACGATATCAATCCCAACACCGCCGATACCTTTTATGGTCGAACACCACTCCGTTGTGCTGCAGAAGGTGGACATGAGGGGGTAGTAAAGTTGCTATTGGAGCGAGACGATATCGAACCCAACACTGCCGACACCGAATATGGTCGGACGCCACTATGTTGTGCTGCGGAGGGTGGACATGAAGCGGTAGTAAAGGTGCTATTGGAACGAGACGATATCAATCCCAACACCACTGACACCAAATATGGTCGAACACCACTCAGTTCTGCTGCGGCGCGTGGGTATGAGGGGGTAGTAAAGTTGCTATTGGAACGAGACGATATCAATCCCAACACTGCCGACACCGAGTATGGCCAAACACCACTCAGGTGTGCTGCGCAGTACGGGTATGAGGGGGTAGTAAAGTTGCTGTTGGGACGAGACGATATCGGTCCCAACATCGTCGATACCAGATATGGTCAAACACCACTCTGGTGGGCTGCGAGGGGCGGGCGTGTGGCGACAGTAAAGTTGCTATTGAAACGAGACGATATCAATGTCAACACTGCCGACACATTTTATCGTCAAACGCCGCTCTCGTGCGCCGCTGAGGAAGGGCATGAGCGAGTAGTAGAGTTGCTACTAGAACGAGACGATATCAATCCCAATACCACCGACACCAGATATTGTCGAGCACCACTCCGCTGTGCTGCGGCGCGCGGGCACGACAGGGTAGTGAAGTTGCTGTTGGAACGAGACGATATAAATCCTAGCACCACCGACACCGAATATGGCCAAACACTACTCAGGTGTGCTGCGGAGTACGGGCATGAGGGGGTAGTAAAGTTACTATTGGAACGAGACGATATCAATCCCAACACCGCCGACACCAAATATGGCATACCACCACTCTGTTGGGCTGCGGCGTGCGGGCACGACGGGGTGGTAAGGTTGCTGTTGGAACGGGGCGATATCAATCCCAATATCACCGACGCCAGATATGGTCGAACACCACTCTGGTGTGCTGCCGCGCGCGGGCACGACGGGGTAGTAAATTGGCTATTGGAACGAGACGATATCAATCCCAACACCGCCGACACCAGGTATGGTGTAACACCACTGGGCCGTGCGGCGGATGGCGGGCATGAGGGGGTGGTAAGGTTGCTATTGGAACGAGAGGATATCGATCCCAACACCCCCGACACCACATATGGTCGAACACCGCTCTCTTGTGCTGCCGAGGCAGGGCATGAGCATGTAGTGGAGTTGCTACTAGAGCAAGGCAATATCCGTCACGACATTCCGGACCTTAGGGGCAAAACACCCCTTGAATTTGCTGCGTCTGCTCAACATAAGAGAGTTGTAGAGTTACTCTCTAGACATAACCTCCCCCTTCCTGTCCCCAAAGATTTCGATACCCGACCCTCCCTCCTAATCCGGATTCGTTCCCTTATAATTATTTCCTCTTTCATTTTTCTTTTCTGTCTTCTCCTGGTCATTAGCCCTCTCCTCCCGACGAGTTTATCACTATTCTTTTATAGAATTTGATGATTGCTATATTATATACTTGGGGTAGGTGTGGACGGTGCTTTCACAGACCTTTGCCAGATATTCAAAGTTGGGTTCATGTATGAGTTTGAATTGAAATTAATGCCGGGAGTACTGGGGTGGTCTATGGCGCATATTTTATACTTCCTCCTTTTGGTTTTCACCCCCAATATTATTGTTTGGCACCTGTACAACAGCATACATTCTTTTTTTTTTCTCACTGACTCGTTCTGTTTTATCTTTTACAATCCTGCAGCATAGAAATGTATCATATTGGAGGTTGCTGCTTTCTGGTGGCATGATTTATGGAACACCTTGATAGAAATTCAGTCAAATTGTTTCCAAAGAACACCCCTGGGCCCCCTAGGGATTAAAAAAATCCTCAGAGTGGATCTATAGCTGGAATGGCGGCTTGATGGAAGTAATCGTCGTTTTGGTGGAGAGTAAACTGGTTGTTAACCTTAATCTGCTTGTTTGTCGGTATTGTGCGGACAATGTACTATGCTATGCGGACTTGGCTTGGCCGGAGGTCCCGTCAGTGCGGAACTTATAGTTGCTTATGAGCTACTGGATGAACTCCATACTCTTTCCACTTTGTTCTTCCTCTCATCCTGAATTCTAACTTGCATAAATGGACAGTAGGCCACTCCATCCCCTTTCCTTTCCTTTCCCATACTCCCCTAATTCCAGTAACCCGTAGGATCCCAGAGGCGCTCCGGAGTGGCTTGGATGGCTCTACCGGGAGTGTGCTGTACTGTGCTGTGTGTCTTACAAACCGAGTTTCGGAGCCCCACGCGCCCAGTCGCCGAAGCCGCCGCAGGCACCCCGCAGCCCACTATTCTACTTACAGAGGCACAGCGCCTAAATTTTGTATGTTACACTAGTAGTGGTTGTTGGAACCCATGGGAAAGACGGAGATACTGCTCGGCATGCTCACATCCGTTCCCACACCTTTTTTCCCATATCCGTTGGTTTATTCGTCGTTCGTTCGTATACGATTTACCGTTCGCCGTTGGTTTGTTCACCGTTCGCCGTTGGTTCATTCGCCGTTCGCCGTTTCGTCCCTATACCGTTAGCCGTCCGCCGGAATGCCTTTTGCCGTTTATTTGTCTTCCTATCACCATCAGCCATTCACAACAAACAGGCGCACGACTTACCGGTCACTTCTCACCCCCCCTCTCCCTCTAGGCGTTCGCCGCTTGTTTTTCTTGTGTTCGCCGTATCGCATGCCTGGGATGGAAGGAGCGATACAGCAGTGGGAGCGGGAACGGGGACAGTAGGAACCTAAGGGTTAACGGGATGCTGCTCGGCAGCGGGAGGCTTTGTGGTCCTGTCTTTTGTTAGCCTGGAAGCGAGCATAAGGAAGGGGGACTTGTGTGGAAGGCGATGGACTAGTGTGGGGGTGGTAGAGCGAACGCAGGAGGGTGGAGTGAGCGGAGGATTTCTTTTTGTGATTGATTATTTATACTCCTGTGATTTCCTATTCGATTAGCTAGTTAAGAAAGTTAAGCAAGAAAAAGATAGAGGTTGGCCAGCAAGAGAGAGTGTTCCTTTGCAGAGAAAAGAGGAGTGAAATTTTTTTCCCTTACCCCGCATTTGAACCCTGACCAGTCTTAGCATCCGGCCCGGTACGAGTGATATTTAGTGACGGCGTGGTGGTCGACTCTGCTCCGGAGACCTTCGGTTTTTATGAGTGGTTGGAGTGTTGTGTGAGCCACTAGTGCAACAAACAAAACTTAGGAGCTGTACCTCCGTACATTCCCACCCATTATTTATAGCATCGCACTTAAACTTTCAAATTCCTCCAGTGATTGCTTATGGCAGTATTTAATGTAGGTAGGGATCTTTGTAATAGTGGGTATATGTACAGTACATATCACCCTGTAAATGTTTTCTCTCACTTACCAGTTCGCTAAATTACACTATTGCCACGTGAACTTACCTGCACTATTATAGTGCACGTCCGGGGGTTTGGGTGGCGCACCGGGTGTATAGATTGGGTGAGGGCTGGCAAATACCTAATTTCAAAATTACAAAATGTAGGTATAGTGTAAGAGGGTGCGTGGGTGGGGCCAGCTCCTGTGTCTGGGCTTCTTCGTGCCGTGGTTTTCCCAGGAGCATTATGCTTTCTCTCTCGACCAAGGTGAAGGAAAGCCACTCTGATATGGTTGTTTGACAGAATTCCGGTAGACACTCACCTTTCTAGGGTCCTGGAGGAGTGATATCCGGGTCGGGATTGACTTATCCGGCTTGCCATGCGGCCAGAAGGGCTAAGCGCATTCATGCTTGGCCGGTTTCGTATCTCTGGCCAGGTATGGGTTCTTCTGAAGCTACTAGGGTAGCAATAAACTGACAAGACCGTGTACTGGTGAAGACGGAAGGTTTGCGAGTATTGAATTCGCTTTTCAAGCCGGTTTTGATAATCTGCACTCCTGGCTAGCTTAATTTGCTAATAAACTATGATATTGGCTTATATGATAGTCGGTGAACTAAATTTTTGCATGCTGTGACTAGCTGTAAATATTCAATCACTTGGAAAAGTATTGGGTGAGTAAGTGTTGTATTATTATATCCATTGCCATCCTAGTAGTATTTAGCTTGAAATGATTTTTCACACTATCCTACGAATCTGCATGTTCCTGAGTCTGCCCCTTAGCCTGCAAGGTAGTCTCCAGCCCAGCCTCTACATCTGGACTACATGGCAACCCAGAATATAGACACTGCACTCATGCTGTAGTATACTTCTAAAATGGTAATGAAGTATCGTACTTTTTCCCATTCTAACCACAAGCTCCACTCTTTGTGATATTAGATAAGTTCCATAAAAGCTGTCAGGTAGCCCACTTAGTCTTCGGGATATCTTATTGTTCTTGTGGGCCACTTTCGTGGTCGGGGTATCCAAGTTGTCATGTACAGTACATTCCAACCCACCCCGTTTAGGAATGGTGCTGTAAATATCCACAATAGGATGCACAAGTACGTATTATACTAGTGGAATGCGCTAACATTTGGAACTTTTTCTTCATATAAATTTCCCTTCTCCTTGCTTACCTTTCTTTCCTTTTCCTTACTTGTATTTTCGTCAGGCCGATCGAGTGAACGTCTTTGCTCTCGGTCCGATCACTTTATTCTCTTCTCCTCAGGCGTCCCCCCTTCACAGTGCGGAGCCTCCGATCTGGTGGTTATTTCCATTTTCAATGGAGGGGTGTTTGAAATATCGTACAAGTACATACTATACGTACCTGAACGTGTCAGCTCCATGTACTAGTGTGAAAATCTCTCTTCCGTTTTATTTCCATCTTTTCTATATTTCTACCTCTAATCTCCTCTCACCTGATCGAGCAATTGAAAAAAAAAAAAACTTCTGATCTCCTGAAAAAATTATTCTCTTATTCTTTGAATCCTTTTTCTCTCGATTCTGTTCAACCCGCGTTTTGATCATTTACATTATCAACAAGAGGAGAATGTAGGATGAACGAGTAATGGGGGATAGAAGGAAAATATTTCAAACAATTGGGGGAATAAACATCCTAAGCGAAGCACTGGCTTCCTCACATGCGGTAGTTTTCTTAAAATAATTCGTTATCCTCAATAGGCGAAATTATTGCCGTGTATTCCCTTATCCGCGTGTTCTGGGAAGAGTCGGAAGTAGGGTTTTGGGGCGTCATGGAAGTCGGCGCAGTGTATCGTAGCTCTTCGGTTACTAGGGGTTGCGTTGTTGCGGGTGTTCACTGTCTGGGTGAATTGGGAGATTGTAGTGCGGGGGTCTTTATGGGTTTTCACAGTTATTGAGGTCAGGATGTCAAAAAAAAAAAAGAAAAGGTTCTTGTTCTATCTCATTTGTTGCATTTTGCTGCCAGTTTTTTCTCTCTCTAAGGGGGTGGGGATGGAGCATGCACCTCCGCTGCCTCCGGAGAGGGGCCAACATAGATCCTGATGGTTGTCTTTGATAGGTAGCAATGGTGGTGAATTGGCTGTTCGCCATAGCTTCATCGAGTGAGAAGACAGATTTTGCGCCCATTCCCAGGATCATTCCTGGTGGTGAATGACCACCTCCTCGGATACCTACAACTTCCAACCCTCTTCAACCATCAGCACATGTTCCTGCTACCCTCACTCAAAAGCACAAGGGTACATACCGTCCCCTCCCCACTAACTACTATATACCAAAACCCCTTAGCAAAGGCGTAGACATCCATTCTCTACACTCATAGGCCTAAATTAGATCCAGGATATCCCGTGGTTCCGCCAAAGCTGTGCTCGGTGTTCTTGAGAATTATACATACATTTTCATTCCTGGCAAGATTCATGCTAGCCTGCACGTTTTGGAATGTTTTTACCCTGGTGACGTAGATCGGATAAGTCCTCTGGGTTCATGTGCCATGCGCAGAATTCATCGTGGATACAAGACATACCAGCAGATAGCGGTGACGTGATAGTTGTGCATCGATATCGTTATTCCAAATTGGCATGTCACGTCCAGAAGAAGGAAAAAAATATCCGCGGGAAGAAGTACAGAGCTGACTCGAAATAAGAGCAATTCTGTCACCAAACAACCTTCGCGCACTCCGCTCGCCGTAGAATTTACTAGAGTATTCTAGCAAACAGCCACTGCCGGCGCTAGTTTTGGAAATGGCCATCGAGAAAAGGCGTTCACAACCACTCACTACATGCCCCCCGCTGGTGGTGGTGATTCTAAGGCCAGACTTTCTATTTCCTGGTCTCCACATCCTGGCAAATCCTCCAGCTACTTCCTCTGCAGATTTTAGGGAGCTCGCTGCTGAGCTCAATTTCTCAATTTCTCAATGACCGTTAGTGTCGGCGTCTGTTAAGGTTGTTTGCTTTATGTTAGGGTGACTTTGAGCTTGCGGGAGCTGTACTGCAAGGGTAGAGAGTGAAAGTGAGTAGATCCACTGCAGAATTTACAGGTAGCATGATTGCAACCGCGCGGCCAGGTGGGCTTGGAAGGGGGCTCTAGAGGGGGGATGTAGCAGCTTGAATATTGATTAGCATGCTGCCCTAAACTGCTCACACCCTCCCAGTTGTATTTAGCGCGTCCCATAGACAAGTCCTATCATACAGTACATCCGGTAATTGATCAGTGCCCCTTGTGTCGAAGTTAACAACTGAGCTGGAGAATCAGAGCTAACCCGCCCATGATCAACGGAGGTGGGAAAAAATTAAATACGAACCGATGGGGAGAGTAACGACAAGATGGCCACACCATGCCCTGAGAAATATCTACCCATTGATCAACCTGTGCAGATCTGGAACGGTTATGTAGGGTACACCATGCACGATGAACCGCAGTGAGTTCATAACTGCACCGATTACATCAGCTGCATGAGCTGGCCGTGTACCACTTAACAATGTGTGCTGCTTGTGGTGTTGCATAGTCTTTCTTCAGTAATTCGCGATACGGTAGGTGACGCGGATCTTGCGGAAGAAGGACCACTCCCACTGGTGTGGCTATGGGTGTTGTCGCAAATACGTATAGAACTCTGCAGCTCATGCGATAATTAATGATGGAAGGGATTGACGGTAGCTTACTTTAAAATACCGGTAATTACCCCAGAGTTCTTCGGCGGTATGGGAACTAGTTGGTACTGAGCTGCCGCAATAATATGTGTACAGTACTGTACAGTACAGTCCCACGGTGCCGGTAGTCACGCATATCCTATATCGAGCCGTACAGTCCTATTTCTTCAACTACGATGTCAATTTCTCATTTAGTGGTACAATACTGTGGAAGATAGCGAAATATGTACGGGATTTGTATGTTCTTCGCACTTCAAAGTCAGTTCTACAACCGATGGTAACAGCGCCCGATAGTGCAAGCTTGTTGGAGTCGTGTCGCGGTTGTTTGATATGGTAGTCACGAAATACCGATATGGAGGGGGTGTTTCTGTTCTCTCTTTTTTGTGCTTGAGTGAGGAGCCGTGGGGCCTTACCGGTATTGGATGAGTAAGGCTTTCGGGGAAGGCGATGCAAGAGGTACTTGTACAGTACAGCTACAGCGCTGGACTCGTTCTCTGCTAGCCTCGTTCGGATGCATTGGGTGAATGCACGAATCATGGATACTTATGGGAGGGAATGTCTTATGGGAGTAGGAGTCTTTAAGGAAGGTTATATACTCCTGTGTGAAATCTGTCGTGGGGGGTGGGCGCATGGGCGGGTATTATGGTTGGACAAGGAACTATCTACAGGGATATTGCAATCATGAACAGTCACTCAATGTCTTGGCTCAGCCATACTGCGTTGTCCTTGCGCTATCTTTAGCAATTGGGCCTCTCCCCCCCTCAGCTCACCTGGTGCAAATCCCATAACTCCTGCCATATAACCACCTACCATACCAGTAATTATCACTACAACACATCTACGTTGGACGAACACCGTGGAAAGACCATCCATCATGGACAGCATAACATACAAATCTTCGATTGGGAGCGGTAATGTCGGATCCGGTAACACAACGAACAGCAACAACAAGATCAGCGCTATCAACAGCATCGTCAATGTTAACAACATCATAGCCGATGAGAACCCAGAAATGATGCAGTGGCTCTCCCCACTGGACGCCAGAGGAAGACATCAGGATGTGCGCACCAAAAGAGTCGGTGGCGTGGGGAACTGGCTTTTGGAAACAAGCGAGTTTCAGAGGTGGAGATGTGGAGGAGGGGCAGATGAGGCTGTCTTGTTTTGTTATGGGGATCCGGGAGTGGGAAAGACATATTTAAGGTGAGTTGCCGGTCCCCTCGAGAGAAGCAGGAGTTACCGTTGATGGCCAGCTATATTAGTTCGTTAGTAATCGACAACCTGTGTGATGAGCCAGGCGAAGGAGATACTGGTATTGTGACCGCAATGTTCTACTGCGACTTCCGCGACCAGGAGCAACAGACAGCTGCCGACATCATCGGAGCCATTCTGAAGCAGTTGGTGGTTAGAGGGGAAGTGCTGGGGCATGTGTGTGGGGCGTTTCAAAAGGCGAAAATGGATGTTGGCGGTCGAGGGCTGGTACTTTCGGACACGGTGAAGTTGATGAAGGAGGTTATAGCAAAACTGCCGCGGGGTTTCATCTGTATCGATGCCCTCGATGAGCTCCCGCCTAGGCACCAATTGGAGCTTCTTCAGTCACTGAAGGACATCCTTCTGGTGTCACCGAGGACCCGGATATTTGCCACGGGGAGGCCTCAGGTTGCAGCTGGAATTAAAAGGGTTTTCACCACTGGGATTATAGTACCTATCAGTCCTAAGCCGCATGACATAAAACGATATTTGGAGAGGAGGCTGGAGATGGACAGTGATCCCGATGAGATGTCCGATAGTCTACGGGGGGACATCCTCAGAATTATCCCAGAAAGAATCTCTGGAATGTGAGTAGGGGCATCTATAGTCCGCGCTCAATACGAGATCATATATTGACTAACCGTGGGTTGTAGATTCCTTCTTGTTTCTCTGAACATCGATGCTATCCTGGAAGCGGCTACCATCTCCGAGAGAAGAAAAAGGTTGATGGAGATGACCAAGGGTAATCATTTAGGGGATGGATATGCGACAACCTTTGCACGCATTAGGGCACAGAAGGGCAGTAGGCCAAGACTTGGAATGGAAGCCCTAATGTGGGTATCGAATGCGGAACGACCATTACGCACTAGCGAGTTACGCCATGCCCTAGGAGTAAAGATAGGATCCACAGATCTAGATGCTGAAAGTATTCCTACAATTCAAACACTCCTAACGTGTTCTTTGGGGCTTATCACAGTTGATGAATCCTCCAACACCGCCCGGCTTGTGCATTTGACTTTGCAAGAGCATTTGTCTAGTAATCCAAACCTGTTCCAAAGCCCACACTCAATGATAGCGGAGGTCTGCTTGACGTACCTCAATTTTGATTGTGTTCGGGAACTTTCGCCAACTCTCAGTTCCGGCCCTACTACAATCGCCCTTGTCGAATATGCTTCTTTGTACTGGGGAAATCACATGGTACGGGATAAGATGGGGAGTGTGAGCCCGCTTGCACTGGGGCTTCTGATTGGGTTCGAACAGCATATATCCTCTCAGCTGCTCTTATTGCATTATAATAGGGAAAAATATTGGAGGGTCCCGAAATTCGATACCAGGAATGGCCCTAAGGGCTTTACAGGACTCCATGGAGCGGCATTCCTTGGGCTCGGGGAGATAATTGCTGATTTATTAGCGATGGATGAATGGGATGTTAATGCAATGGATGGTCTGGGTAGAACGGCACTTGCATGGGGGGCCGTGAGAGGTAATGAAAATATTGTAAAGATGCTATTGCAAAGGAGGGATGTCGACCCCAATGCCACAGACACCGTATATGGTCGAACACCACTCTGGCTGGCTGCGGCAGGCGGTTATGAGGGGGTAGTAAAGTTGCTATTGGAACGAGACAATATCAATCCCAACACTGCCGACACCTTATATGGCCAAACACCACTCTGGTGTGCTGCGGAGTACGGGAATGATGAGGTAGTAAATTTGCTATTGCAACGAGACGATGTCAACCCCAACACTGCCGACACAAAACATGGCCAAAAACCACTCCATTGCGCCGCGGAAGGTGGCCATGAGGGGGTAGTAAAGTTGCTATTGGAACGAGACGATGTCAATCCCAATACTGCCGACACCAAATATGGTCGAACACCACTCTGTTGCGCTGCGGCGGGTGGACATGAGGAGGTAGTAAAGTTCCTATTGGGGCGAGACGGTATCGATCCCAACGCTGCAGATACCAAATATGGTGACACACCACTCTTGTGTGCTGTGGTATGCGGGCATGAGAGGGTAGTAGAGTTGCTATTGCAACGACAGGATGTCGGTCCCGATATCCCAGACACCATATATTGTCGAACGCCACTCTTGTGGGCTGTGGAGGGCAGTCGTGAAAGAGTAGTAAAGCTGCTATTGGAACGAGACGATGTCAATCCCAACACTGCAGGCACCCTAGATGGTCGCACGCCACTCTCGTGGGCCGCAGAGGGCGGGAATGAGGGGGTAGTGCGGTTGCTATTGGAACGGGACGATATCAATCCTAACGCCGCAGGATATGGCCAAGCACCGCTATTGTGGGCTGCGGAGGGTGGCCACGAAATGGTAGTAAAGTTGCTGTTGGAACGAGATGATCTTGATCCCGATATCCTAGACCTCAATGGCGAAACAGCTCTTGAATTAGCTGCATCCTTTGGACACCCAAGAATTGTCGAGTTGCTCTCCAAACCTAAGCTCCCCCTTCCCGTCCCCACAGATCTCCACGACCTCCACCACCACCCCTCACACGAGCCATCCGACTTACCTCAAAGCTCCTCTCAGTCTATCTCGCCGGCCCACCCCTCACTACCGGAGCGACTTACTTCTGACACTCGACCCTACTTTGGAATAGCTATTCGCTCCTTTATACTTATTTCCTCCCTGGTTTTTCTGTTCTATTTTCTTGTTGCCATTGATCCCTTCACCCCCTTTCGTAAATAATTTCCATATCACATATACGGCGCGCGTGTTGATAAAGTATTTCCGGATCTAATTTGTATAATATATAAACATGAGTTAATGCCCGTGCGTAGGTAGAAATCAGCGTAGGGCGCCCTGCGGTTATCTATGACGTATGATCTATACTTTCATCTTTTCAATTATTTTCTCTAGGCTCTCATCCGTACGACACCGTTTAATTCCTTCACTTAGACGTCTCATTCCCCGCCTCCCTTTCTACATTATCCTTTAGCATGTTCTATCATAGAAACGTAGCACACCAAATACAACAAATTTTTGGTCCTATGATTTATGGAGCCGCTTGGTATAATAGAGATTTAGCCATATGCAAGCCACTCGCTCGTAACTTTTATTGACAAAGCAGGAATGGTGGGGCCGTCCACGGCCGCCTATTCTCATTGTGCACAACGAGGCACTCACTCCTGTTGCGTGCGTGCAGTTCGGGTGGTCTCTGCCAATCCCCGTAAATCAAGGAGGAGTGTTTGGGAATCACTATACTCCCCAGATGTTGGTTTTCACAACTTCCAGGGACCTCCGTGAGAAAAAGGTTCCTCTGCGGATGAGGGGAACTACTACAATAGTCCGTAAATAAGATAATTCCCATCAGGAGAGAATATAGATTAATCACTGGCTTGCCTCTTCCTTTCCCGATATTTTGGATATACCGTACGGAAGGGGCGGAGGGGCGAGTTCCTTCAGCGAGTACCGTAATTCACATTTTCTTGCACCTGAGTTGCCGGGTAATGCGATTGCTATTGGAACGAGAGGATCTCAATCCTAACGCTGCCAACACCAAATATGTGTTGGACGGACATGTTTTTGGCGCTTACCACATGTCCGCCCTCCCCACTGAACTCCCAACACCCCCAACACCCCCAACACAAATACGCAGAACGCTAGTTCTGCGTATTTTCTGACCAATAACCCTGACCCGACCGCATACACACTATACCTTCTGCATGTTTGACTAACGGCTGGTCAAACACCTCGGACTCAACTTGCGACAGCCATTCCATCATCTCCTTGAAGACAGTACTCCTATCATGTGGAGATATCGTGGCCAGGCATATCCTCGGCCATACTCATACCCTCGGCCAGAACATATCCTCGGTCAAACCCATCGGCCCTCGGCAAGAACACCAAATTGGGAGCCGGTGAAGTTGAATATAATAGTGGGCTCGGCATGCGCTAGGAGTATGCAGGAAAGGATCTAGATGATCCAGAAAGGATAAAAGGCAGCTTGTTTTCCCTTTGCCAGTTGTCTTCGTTCTACCATACAGAATTGTCTTTCACTCCTGTTACTAATATTTTGAGTCAGTCAGTCTTTCGTTCTTTTCATTTCATACATGTCTTTGTGAGAATACTTCTCCAGTCTGGATATTTGAATACGATCCTTATACCGTACAATTATCTTACTATACGTTCCTACCCATTGCCCAGACCGCTGTCCGTAAACCTTGTTGTCGAGGGGTATGATCAAACACCGCTTTGGTGGGCTGCGGTAAGCGGGCATGAGGGAGTGGCAAAGTTGCTATTAGAACGAGAAGATATCAATCCCGGCACTACCGACACCCGATATCGCCAAACGCCACTCCATGGTGGGTGGGAGGGCATGAGGGGTAGTACCATTGCTATCGGAACGAGAGGGTATCAATTCCAACAGGACCGGCACCCGACGTGGTCAAACACCACTCTGGTCGGCCGGGAGGGGGCGGCATGAGTATGTGGCAAAGTTGCTATTTGAACGAAAGGATATCAATCCCAACACTCTCGACACCGAACGTGGTCAAACGCTGTTCTGTAGTACTGCGGGGGATGGGCATGAGGGGGTTGTAAAGTTGCTGTTGAAACGACAAGATATTAATCCCAACACCGCCAACACCCTATATGGTCAAACACCGCTCTGGTTGGCTGCGGGGGCTGGCATGAGGGGTAATAAAGATGTTATTGGAACGAGAGGATATCAGTACCAACACTGCCGACACCGCTCATGTTGGCTATTGGCCACGGGCTTGAGGGGGTAGTAAAGTTTCTTTTGGAGCAAGAGGATATCAATCCCAACTCTTCAGATACCAAATATTGTTGTCCGCCACTCTCGTGGGCTGCGAGTGCTGGGAGTGAACAACTAGCGGAGCTGCGATTACGATGGGACGATGCCAATCCCGACATCCCTGACCTAGGCGGCAAAATGCCCCTTCACTTGGCTTTGTCCCGTCGACATGCAAGAGTTGTGAAGCAATTCTCCAAACTTAGACCCTCCTTTCCCCCCCCTAGATACTAATCAAGTCCCAGAGCACCTCTCACCTGAGCCACCCAACCTTTCTCATAGCCCCTCTCAACCTACCCCATCCATCTACCCTTCAGTGTCAAAACCCTTTCCTTCCGGTGCTCGATGTTGGAAACTATGGGAAAGCCGGGGGTGCTGCTCGGCATGCTCACAACTAACCCAACATGCAAAGAACCTGTCTGGCATGTGTAGAACATGCTCGGCATGCTTCCACCCTCATCCGTTCCCATATCCGTTCCATTCCCATATTCGTTGCTTTATTCGCCGTTTGCTCGCCGGTTTATCGTTCGGTCGTTCACCTATTACCGTCAGCCATTCACAAGAACAGGCGCACAACTTACCGTTTACCTCCCTCCCCCCTTTATGACCGTTTACCGTTTGTTTTTCGCCGTATACGTTTTATCGTTCGCTTTGTTCATGGTTCGCTCGTGGCCGCTCGCGGCCGCCCGCGCTGGAGGGGGGCGCGATAGCGGCGGTGGGAGCGGGAACGGGAACGGGAACGGCGGGGAACAGGGACAGGAGGAATGCTGCTCGGCAGCGGGAGTCTTTGTGGTCCTGTATTTCTTTTGTTCGCTTGGAAGCGAGCATAAGGAAGGGGGACTTGCGTGGAAGGCGATGGACGGGTGTAGGGGGTGGTAGAGCGAGCGCAGGAGGGTGGAGTGGGCGAAGGGTTTTTATTTTTGATCGGTTATTTATACTCCTGTTATTTCCTGTTCGTTAGAAAGTAAGAAAGCAAGAAAGAAAGCAGTTGGCGAGCGATTATGTGTGTTCTAGGAAGAGAGCGAGCAAGAGTGAAATTTTTTCTCCTATCGTACCCCTCTTTGCCATTTCTTGGCGTTCCACCCGGCACGAGTGATATCCGGTGACGGCGAGGTGGTGAACCCAGCTCCGGAAACTTTTGTGTTTATGACTCGACTCCTCCCCGCAATCTCGCTTCGCCCCTTCATGGTTACTTTATCCTCCATTTTTCTCTTCTGTATTCTCGCTATCCTTAGCCTTTTCCAATCAATAAAATCATGGCTTTCCTTTCATACATGAAACGTCTATTATAGACGCGAAGTCTACGTGAATGGTGCCCTCACCAACTTACGTTGGATATGTAATCGTGAGTTTATGCACTTACTCGAATTGAGATTAGTGTTGAGAGTCCTAGTGTGCTCCATGATGTGTGATCTATATTTTCCTCTTCTGACTTTTGCCTTCAATCTTTTCATCTCTCACCTGTACAAAAGCACTTATCCTTTTATTCGACCACTCATATTTTATTTCTTTCCCACATCGTCTCCCACAACCCTGCACCATAGGCAAGTATCATATGAGAGATGGCGGCCTGTTGATATGACGATTTATTGAACGCCTTGATCGAAATACAACCATCTCATCCATCTCTCATAATCTCTGTACAAAAAGTGTCTATGTTAGTGTCTACTTGTAGTCACCTACACTCGCTATGCATGGCGGGGCAATCTGATAGCGCACCTATGCTTCTTCGGCGCTCTGCCGCCTCCCCGTCCATAACCCTACCATGCGCCTCGGAAATGACCACGTTGACTCGGGGCTTTTTTTTGAAACAGCTCCCCCGCATCCCTTGGGCGCTAGATAATCTTCTGGGTGAACATATAGCTAAGATGGGCGGTAAATAGAGATAGTCGCCATAGCAGTGGAGAGCTTGTCGATTATTGGCCGCCCTCTGCTTCGTTGCCGACATTGTACAGATACTGTGCTGGAAGGACCGTGCGAGGGGAGATGTCCTTCCAGCATGAAAACTCACTACGGGTTTGGTCTGAGTTACCGGATGTAAGCCATGCTCTCTCCACCTATCCCCTAGACATACGAAGGATAGACAACATTACCACCTTCCTCTCCGCTGCCCCCCTCCCCTCTTTCCTGAAACCCGTGGAAGTCGTGGTGATTGTTGTCAATATCTTGGACAATTCTACCGGTAGCGCACGACACCGTTCAGTACAGGCCTCCAGACTTTCAATTTTTTTATCCAGGGCCACAGAGCTCCTTGTATGCATTTCTCAGCTTGCTATTGCACTAGCGATTCTACTCACAGTCTACAGAATCGCACTCAAAGCATAAGTTTCCTCCGCTGAACGTCCCCCCTCCGGAGAGATTTAGCGTAAGTGGAGGGCTCCATATAATACCAGTTAGGTGTTCACATCACGCCGCAGATGTTGTTTCTCATTTGCCGCTAGTGTAGACAAAATTTGTGTTATTACTGATTAGCTGAATTTCGCTTATTACCGGGAGAACTTAGCTATTACACAGGGAAACATTCAGGAGTTTGAGTAGCCCGTCGGATGTGTGGGTTGGATAAATGCAGACGAATATGTGTCGCGATATCATAAAATATAAGTATAGTATAGCTATCTACCGGAGTAGTATTAGCTCTTGCATTAGAGTTCCTTTGTGCTATAGGTTTCCTAAGAGGTTTCCACTCCCCCCCTCAGCTAACCTGAAAACAAAGCCATTAGGGTATCGTTGGTTGACGGAATTCCGTTAGGAATTCATCCCCCTAAGACGGCAAAAAATTGACAACATGGTGTGCTAGCAGACAGGGCAGTTGGTGAGCATTGGATTCGTTTTTGAGGCCGGTTTTGATGCTATGTACTACTGGCTAGCTTGGCGTGCTGGCGAAATATGATATTGGCTTCTGTTAGTCGGCGAACTAACCTAGACTTTTGCGCGCTATGGGCAACCGTGGATTTTCAGCCACGTATGAAAGCACTGGGCTCGTATTGTAATTGTGGCACTATTCTAAGTTAGTCTAAATTCCAACCAGTCCCGGTCATTGAGTGGAGAAGGTGCTTGAGCGAGTGATATGACATGAAGTGAAAAAATATTCGGAAGAACTAGGCGAATTGAGAACTTGTATGGGTGGGACTATATAGCTGTAGGTTCTATTCTCCGTATGCTCCGGGAAGAGTGGAGGTGGGCTTTCACAGCTGGCAGAGGTCAGAGCGCTCGAGGTCTCTAGCTGCCATGGTTTGCATGCCCCAGGTGCTAGCGGTCCATGTGAATTGGGAGATTATGAGGGGAATGTCGTTATGTTTTTATGGCAATGGGCGTTCCAGTACTGAGGGTGCGGGCCGATCCGATTCGCTAGATGTTGCTTATGGTTTTATTTAAAGGATGGGCCTAGAGCGCTTCCGCAGCTCCGCTGAATTCCCAGTATAGATTCTGATGATCTTCTTTGCCAGCAGTGATGAAGCGGCCGTTCGCTATGACTACCTTGAGTGAATGATATAATCTCCGGGGTAACACCATATACTCAAACGCTCTCCAGAAACATAAATATTCTTCCCCCACACTCCCCTGCCTACCTTGCATGCGGGGCTCTGTGCACGTATACCCACCCTCAGTATACTCATCGATAATATCTATCTCATCTGACCCACACGTTTGGACACTTAATGGCCCCCTCCCAATGGACTTTCCACCAAACTCGTGTCCCCTGTTCTTGGCAACCAGGTGTACGTCATGATTTCTGGCAAGGTTTACACTCGCCTGGACATCCCAGACTGTTCTTACGCTAATGACGTAGATTGACGTAGATTGGGTAAATCCCGTAGGCGCATTTACTGGAGTACCATCCATTGAATTCGCTGTGGGGAGGCAAGACAGGCTAGTGAAGAGCCGAGGAGTAATCAACCATGGCTGTTCGTCACTATTGTTTTCCCAAATCAGCATGTCTCACCCCCAGCGACCGGAGGACATCCTAGGAAAGACCAAAGCTCACTGAAAATCTGAGTTTTACCACCCCCTAACAGCCATCGCGCATCCAGCCTCACTATACAACCCCCCAGCATATAGTCCCCCAGCCCAGCAAGTGGCTGCTTCTGGTGGCTGCTTTGGAAATGAGCACAGAAATTGCGCTCGCTAACTCTTACCGCCCCCCCCCGCTCCGAGACACTCGTGATCGCCTACTCGGACTTTGCATTTCCTCATTTCCTACACCCCGGCAAATCTTTCTACCACCTTCAATGTTGGAGCACGGGAATCCGCCCCCTCAAATCGACCCCTCGATGCCAGAGGACGTCGGTTTCTATTGGGATCTTTGCCCAGCGGTGGAGGCAAGGATAGGATTGTCGAGAGCTGGATTGTGGAGGCAGGTGGTGAGCGCGAATGGCGTCAATCAACTTTCTCACTCCCTCCCGGCAGTTGTACGTAGCACCTCCCGTACCCAAGCCCTATCATATAACCAATTTCGGTAATTGATTAGTGCCCCATATACTGGGTCTCGTGGTCGTGCAGAATATTGGAACCAACCCTCCTCACGAGTAACCGAAACGAGAAAAGTTTGAAATATCAACTCATTGAGAGAGTAATGACAAGACCACATGCATTCACCGACTTGCCAGATGGCGGGACTACTGCACCATGTCCTGAGAAATATCTAGACTGCCCACGGATCCACTCAGGTGGTATCAGAGCGATCCTGCATGGTACCCAATGCAAGATCAAACCCTCTCAGTTCATATCTGTGCCGATTATTTAACTAGGACATGCACCGCTTAATAATGTGTGCTGGGTATAGTATCGTGTAGTTTTAACAATAAACGCTGCCGTGGATGAAGTAGGGCTCGAGGGAGAAGGACCACTCACACTTGCATGGTTCTGGGTGTTGTCGCAAATGCACGCCCTACAGCACGTGTGATGGTTAATGTTGGAAGGGTATTCTCGGTAAAGTTTTTACTATTAGATAATTTACTCTAGAGTAACGGTACTTCAACGATACGAGTGGTTGGTATCAAACTATACGAATACCGGTATTTGCGCCGGCATTCCCCGACTCTCGCGATAATACGTGTATTATGGTATCACAGTTGGGACGTTCGAAGTCCATAATTGCGCACATATTGTACCAAGCCGTACGGTTCTATTTTTTCAACCCAGGAGTATTCTTGATTCAGCGGTAGAGTACTGTGGAAGGAAACAAATTGCGCATAGGATTTGTATGCTGTTGGCTGTTCAAAACAGGCAGTATGGCAGAAAATAAAACTGTTGAAAACCATAGATGCCGTTCGGCGGGATCAGGTTATTGTTCAGATGAAGATTGAGGAGGTGCGCTCCTGATTAAAGCATCCGTGGGAGGGGGTGATGCATCCGCTGCAAGCAAATCATGTACAGTCGTGTCCCTTAAATAATTGCACCCTTAAATAATTGCACCCCTGCCCGGCAACGGTGCAACAACACCTCTCTTCCACCTCATCACCCACTATGGCACCACCACATACCCAAAGAGAAAAAGAAGACAGGAATCAGCAAATCTATGCCTTGCATAAGCATACCAAGATGGGTTATAATAAAATAGCTAAGGCTATTGGGGTCTGCAAGGAGACTGTGGCCAAGGTTGTTCAAAAAGCCAAATCAAGAGGAGGAAATACCCATTATGCTTCCAAGAAAGGGCAACCCACCAAGATTACTGATGCTAAAAAAAGAGCTGCAGAGGCTATTATCGATGCTGAGCCTCACTTAGCGTTATGCAATATTACCCAAAAAGTGAATATTGGCCTTGGAAGAACCACAATAGAGAAGATCATATCTGAAGCTGGTTTTAGGCTTCTGATACCTAGGAAAAAGCCTTTTTGGAGGAAAGGACAAAAGGAGAAGAGAAAGGAGTTTTCTAGGAGAAGGAAGAACTGGAAAGGGGTATGGAATTGGGTTGTTTTTATTGATGAAGCCACTATTATTTATGATCCAAATCCTGCTTGGGGGAGGGTCAGAGTAAGAGCTGGTGAAAAGTTGGCAGAAAAAAACTTGAAGTCTAGCTTGAAGTCTGGGAGGACTAGTATTGGGGTCTATGCTGCAATCATAAAGGTGGCAGGACTGAGTTAATTCTTGTGAGAAAGAGGGGGGAGGAGGAAAGGACCAGCAAAAGAGACAAACTTGGCCTCAATTCCCACCAATATGCAACTGAAATCCACCAGCCATACCTTATCCCTTTTATAGAAGATCTAGATAGGCCTTCTGACAACATCTACCTAGCTGCAGACAATTCCTCCTGGCATGATGGTGAGGAAAATCGAAAATTAGAGGCAGACTGTGGTTACAAAAAACCTCCATGGCCACCCAACTCACCAGATCTCAATCCTATTGTGAATACCTGGACTCTACTCAAAAGAGCCCTTACCAAGCGATTCTCCAGACTAGAGAGAAGACCTCATAGTGCTGCTGAATTATTTCAGGCAACAAAGGAGGAGTGGGATTTAATTCCCCAAGGGATATTAGATGCTTAGATAGATAGGATGCCTGAGAGAATTCAGGCTGTTTTGGATGCAGATGAAGGTCACACAAAATGGTAGCAGGATTTCTTTAAAGCTTATGACATTTACTTCTATCCATTTCTTAATTGAATTTGTATCTTTTTTTTTTTGTGGTTGAATTGGTTGATCGTGGTTGTCATGGTTGTTGCCCGGGGGTGTAATTATTTAACGGACACGACTGTGCCTGTCAGAAGCAGTACGGGAGAGTCGAAGGTAATGCCCGGAGTGGAAACAGTACAGGGGCGCCACAGGGACTGAGGGAAGCGAAGGTTACGAGGAGTTGGAGTCTTTACGAAGCCCCGGCTTGCTTGTTAGCACGGTTGATATAATATATTATATGGGAGTACGCAGAGGAATCAGAGGCTCGTACGGGCGGGGGTGGATACGTGCGATGATCAATGGAAAGAGAAATGGAAAGAGAAATGGAAAGAAAAAAAAGAGGATGTTTTGGTCGCAATTCATAAATACTTCTGTCAGAATCGTTTAGCTAGTTAGTGGAGTTGAGCGATCGAGGGGAGAGAGAGGGGGTTGAATGAGAACGAGTGAGCTTTCCCACTTACCCTAAAGCCGTGTGCTGGCGATCGGAGTCATACTTTTGTTGCAGGACGAGGCTGGAGCCAAAAATGATGAGGAATGCAAGGAGTTTCCACTGAAAACAGCCATATTCACGACCTTCCAACCAATGATCAGGTGAAGCAACCCAAACCAAATCTTGATATATATATGAAACAATTCCCTGGGTTTTACTTTCTAACTCGTTAGAACTTTGTATCTAAACTAGCTGAGGAATTATTGAGAGATATATGGTAGGGACATTGGTCTTGGCGCAATTTCTGATGATTTTGTAAATGATACGGGAAATGGCAAGGCTTGGTACAGTTTCCAACTTCAACTTTACAATACAGTAGCGCATGCCAAAGTATCCAATAATTATTTTTTTAACAATCTAGGAGTACTAGTGGAGCTATTTGAAAGAGTTCCAGACCATGCTACCCATTTTTTAAATTTCTTACAGCTTCCAGAATGTATTGAATAGAAAAAGCGTGAACTACCGTGGGTTGGGTTGTCAGATGCAATTCTGCTCACCATTCTTGTCGCCAGCCTCGTGCGCCTATGTCTCCGCTGGCTTAATTGGGAAGTATTGGGGGAGGGCGCGAATTATGGATACCCATTGGAGGGAATATTGTATAGGAGTAGGAGGTTTTCAAGGAAGATCGAGAAAGTATATGAAATTTATTGTCGTTCTTGGGAGTCGCCGCATGAGTGAAGATTATAAATTATTGGGAAATATACGGTCTGCCGGTGCATCGCAATCATGAATAGGCACTTATTGTTTTTGAAGGAGTGCTATATCCCCTAGGCAGTAGTCATGCGCGGGCGCCCGGCGAACTCCTATGCTCGAGGTCACCGTTCAGGTTTAACCCGTGCAATGGTGACCAGTGCAAAATTTCCCAACACCAAACACGTTCTACGCTCTTCTTGCTTTGTGCAGAAGTGATATAGGCAAATACTGTTCCCGTGCCGTGGTATGAACACCTCAACATATTTCAGAGGTTCCGGAAACCGCTTGCATACTACTATATCTGATAGTAACCGGAACAAAAACATTGCCAGATAGCCTCCCTGAGTGCGCTGCCAGGCGCCGGCCCCGCAAAGTTCAGTACTCGAGTACTTCATGTGCCCCCCTCCTCCTACCCCCCTCTGCACACGCTACTGATACATACCGTACAGTACTGTAGGGGGACTCACGCTCCCCCACCCACTGCATAGATGGATGGAAAGGGATGTGAACGCTGCTCGAGTGCGACACATACAGTACGAGATGGTTGGCTACTTTACTAGCACTCCAATCAATCGCAAGTGAGAGTGCGTGTTGGTGGTGGTGGTGGTGGCGGCGGCGCGTGCGGTGTGGAGTTTGTGTAAAGTAGGCCCCCACGGTTGCACTGAAATTGATCTGAACTGGACTGGAATTGTTCACATATGCACAGGTTGGCATGTGAAGTGTCTACTGTACTAGTACCGTATCGGTCGGTATCTCTGCTGCAGTAGGGGATATTCAAAGGCAGAATGTAGATGGATATGGGAGCTACCGTGGACGATGGCTGGCCGGCCAGCTGTCTTGTATCATCTGGTCTGGAATACTACGGTATGGGGCTGCAATGAAAGGGTTGACCACTGCTCCATCTCACTGGGCAGAAAAATCTGAAAAGTTATGATACCTTGGGAAGCCTTGGGGTAATTATTTTTCGAAATTTTCCCCAACAAAAACTGGTTGAATTTTGCTGATCAAAAAACTCTAATTTTGGTATGTTTGGCCTCTACCTCCTTACTGAGCAGCCCATATTGGTACTTGTAATATCGGGGCATTTGTAAAGTAGATCTCCACGACACGCCACCAAAATTCTGAGGCTCTAGCCAATTTTTGGTTGCATGCAATCGCAGTCCATTTTACAAGCATCACGGTATCACGAGCACAAACGTGTATCATAGAATGTGTTGGTGATGAAGCAGGCTGACTAACAGGGATAGCCAACGAGACGGGGCAGGCAGAAACTGTCAAACCACCAAGTGATTGAGTACCAAAATACATGTAGAAACTAGCAACCTAACTAACCAACCCGATTGAGGGGGAGGGGGAGGGGGAGGGGGGGAGTGGAGGAAAGAAGAGAAGAAAAGGGAACAAAAACACAAACATACGGTAGAGAGGAGCAGAAACAAGATAATCCGAGTCTACATCATCTCAACCGCTATCCCTTATCGCTCCCCGCTACAGTCCCACTCTGCCACCCGGGCACCGGACCGGTTCCTCCTCCACCTCCAGTTCCACTCCTGCCCCCTTCCTCAGAAAAACTCGTAGCAGGCAAACTAATGGCACTCACGTTCATCTCCCCCACTTCCCTCCCTCAGCACTCCCACCATCTGATTGCCGCGCCGGTCTTCGGGAACAACACCCTTCCTCCACCAATTTCCCTTTCCCTATCAGCGCCATCAGCAACGGGGTCGTACTTTTCGTTAATCCACATCTCTCTCCGAGCAATAAAGTAGTCCCATACGCCACGGCTGTGCTCCAGGATCTGCGCGCCGTGACGTTCCTTGTCATTGTTATGGAAGAAGGTGCCGTACTGGCAAGAGTATAGGTGATATAGGAGTCTTCTTAAGAAACGCTCATTGTACTCAAAGCGTGTGGGGTTCTGGTGCAGTATTTGAGAGGTCGCGTCGAGGAATTGGTGAAATACTGGGGAGACCTCTTTTGGCTTTGCTATTGTTGCTGGGGTTGTCACTGTATTTGATAGTTTCGCTTTGCGGTCAAGAGATGAGGAGGCTGGGCAGTCCTCTGCGCCATCTAGAAGTTCTGTGCTGTTGCTCGCTAATGAAGAGGCGCGTCCTGGCACAACGCCTGTGTTGAAGAAGAGCTTTGCTTGCCCAAAGCCCTTTTCCAAAGCCTCACTGAGGCCCCCACCAGCGTTGGCTACTGTTGGGAATGTCCCGGGACCACCGTTTCGAGATGCGAGTGGATCATCCAAAGGCAGGATAGCCTTCCTCTGCAGATACTCCGTTTCCACTCTTCTCGATGAACCACTTATCGCTTCCGAGAAACCCACAGCGGTCACGGAACCTGTGACCAAAGCTTACCCAATCCTTTTCCACTAGCGCCCTAAATCCGCCTATAGTCCTGAAATATGGATCTAGACAGATTTGTGATAGAGAACTAAGCTGACTGGTTCTATCCCATCCATCGGAGCAATGAATGAGAACATGACTATGTTCGAGGGCCATTTGTCGTACAATTACCACAGCTCCGTCCAACATGGTCCCAATATGCTTCGTCCATTCTGAACGAAACAGCATTTCCCGGTTTGGGGGTAGAAGGGAGAGATCCGAATCCTTGATGGCTTCAATGACCTTGTTCAAACAATCCCTCGTGACGTGAATATTCTCAATGCCGAGACAAGTCTTTGTGCAACCCGGTGGAGACAAGTGCCGGTAGTTCCCCACGTTTTTACTCCCCATTCCTAGCGCCTGCATGGAATATGGATTCACAGTAGGGCGGGCATCCACGATCAGATTGTTTTGTTGCGCTCCATATACTTTTGGAGGGGCCTCTGTGGCTTCGGGAGGGAAGCTGGTAGTGCATGCATCGGAGTCCAGTGAGAGATCCCCGAAATTAGTGTAGGAGTTGGAGGGGGATGTATTGGAAGTTTCAAGCTGCCCGGGCGTTTGGGGCAGATTCTGAGGTTGTGACGAGGTGAAAATAGCCGCGATGAGCTTCTCATCCTGTATCCTACGGTTCCCACGGACGCCCGTTAGCGGCTGGGAACACCTGGTTATAGAGCAGTTGTTGAGAGGGTGGATATAGCTGCTCAAACTTTAGCACGATTTCCCAGATCATAAGGCGGGTGAATCAGGTTAAGGCGGGTATTCTCGACCTGGACCGGTAGTTCTTGGCATGGCTTAAGGTCGTATCACTTATTGTGGCTGGGACAACCAACAATGCATGGTACGTTGGAGAAAACTACTTGAAATCGGCTCCGTTCTAAGCCCACCAAAAAAGACGTATCAACCCACAGCGTAATTCTTATTAATTTTTGATATCCTCCATCCTTTGCATCTCTCGGTGGCAATACCCATCCTCTCGTATTCCTTCCGGGGATCATATATCTTCCATCCATTGAATTTCTTCTCAATGGAGCCTGGGGCGTAAGAGTAGGCATAAAGGTTTTCTACCCCTTTGACAATTGCAAGAGCTTTGATTGACTCGAAAACATCTCTGCACTCCCGCTCCGTCATGAACTAGAAAGCAAGGAAGGAGAAATCTCGATTGCGTAGCCGCAAGTGGGCCATTGAAGCGGCACTTGCGGGATGCCGAAAGAGTGTAGAAACAATAGGATAGGTGATCCATATTTCCCGAGGGCGCTTTACCGGCTTTGTTTGTGGGGGTGGAGTTCGGCAAGCTGATTGAGAGGATGATTCAGCTTCGGGGTCTATCCGGAAGATGAGATGGTGGGGAGTAAGGTAGAGGGTCCCAACTCTCGGCTGCTCATGATGTAGGATAGTCACGTCCTCGACCTTAAAATCCTCAGGTACCTCTATGTTAGTTGATAGTGCGCAAGTATCTTCTTGGGACGGAATGAAGAAAGAAGAGACACGTGCTTTAGCGACTCGGATATACTCCATATTCGATTAAGTGAATAAATGAGGAGAGCTTCTCTATCCCTTTGGCAAAGTGAGGCGGGTGACTGGACTGCCGGTTGCTCTCCCCCAAACCGGACAGCAAGAAGATACGGTAGTCAATCGTAGTGACGTTTGGTGGTGGCGGCGAAAAATTGTATAGCACGGTGAGGAAATACTAAAACTACAGGCGGTCTTGTAGAAGGAGTTTGTATCTAACCCTATGATACCGGTATTGAGGGTTTCGGATGATGATGATGGAAGCGAGGTGTTTGCTCGTGCCATATCAAGCGTCAAGGCTAGTGCCTGGCTCCGTTGGCGAGCAGGATCCCCTGGAGTGGTGTAACAGTGGAAAGTGTGCCGACCCTCCTGTAATGCCTAAGACAGAGATGACCAAGGCGTGCCTCAGTATTTTTCAGTGATGATGTGCATAGGCACGATCATACCCAATCTGATCCATGATCTGAAGTTTGCGCATTCTCGGATTTTTGATACCGGTAGGTTTGGAAGCGTCACAACACAATAAGTAGGCCTCTCTATCAAACACCTCCCCATCTCTCCATCACCACTTCCACCTCTCCATCCAAGTTTTCCTCGTCCCCCCTCTCCCAGTTGTCGATTGCAAAAAGGTTCTTTTTCTACGGTTAAAATGTTTTCTTTTAAAGGTCGTCTCTCGTTGGTGGCTCATCGCTCCAGGTTTGCCCATAAAGGTTTCGTTCGCAGACAATTCCATGGAGCTTCCGGTGACTTCGCTGCGGAACCTTCTCATGCTGAGGTGGTCCAAGGCGGTGATCATGCTAATGATTACTTGTCCACCGGTCACACCTCCACCCTTCACAATGCTGAACAGGTTGGTACCCCCATCCCCAACTACAAGTTACAGGCATTTAGAACCCGAAAATTTGAGTCCGAATTTTGTATGGGCGGTCAGATATGCACAGACAATTTGCCATACAAAATTTTTATCCCTGTATTCCGGTTCTATATGCTTGTAACTTTAGAGCACCGAAGACTAACTACTGGGGATTTACTAGGAGATGCACCGCCCGATCCCCCACCGGTTGGCCATGTGCTCGGCCACTTTGATTCGTCCGGTCTCTTTGGTGTGTCCAGTTTCTTTTGTTCTTCCGGCCTCTTTGATTCGTCCGGTTTCTTTTGTTCATTCAGTTTCTTTTCTTGGTCCGGTTTCTTTTGTTCGTTCGGTTTCTTTTCTTCGTCCGGCCCTCACCCGCCCCATTTCTGCCCCCGGGCCCCCCACCCCTACCATGTTCCTTGTGAGAAGAGGTTGTCATGACCTCTTCAGTGCCGAACCCTACTCTCCTGAACCTTCCTCCACCGTGGCTGGCGGCGGCCCTGGGGAGGGGAAGCCTGGGGTTGATGGGGCGGGGCAGGGGGCTGAGAAAACGGATGATGATTTCAAAACTGTTGGCTACTTTCCTTAACTACAAGTATAATAGAGTGAACTTGGCTAATTTATAACTAGCGTGTTATGGTTTTGGAAAGACTCCACGAGCACGTCACAAAGAAGGGTTTCGCGAGAATCGAAGGTGAAATCAAGTCTACTAAGAATGAGGGAAGGGGATTTTTTTGCTTCCTCGTTTCGGGAATTATGTTGGGGGTATGTTATACGGGTGCAGAAATCACTTCCTCTTTGTATTTTGTATTGACACTTCTATAGATAGGCCTCAAGATCTGGTCGTATGATGTCGCGATGCAAGAAAAATACGACAATAGCCTTTTGAGAGTACAAGATAGGGTTGGGGCGGATATGGAGAAAATGGAGAAGAGACTCGAAAAGGGGCAGGAAAGACTAGAGGGAGAGTTGAAATTGATTCAAGGGAAGCTGGAGAAGCTCTTTGTTCGCTGGTGGTTTTAATTACTATCGGGGCAAAAAAAGAAAAAAAGAGAAAATTATTATTGTTAATTAGTTAATTGAGGGCGCGTCTGATTGCCACTTCTGACCCTGATCATAGAGGTTTGCACGATACCGGTACACCACTATCATAACCACGACAAAAAAAAAGAGGAGGCTTTATTGGGGTGGGGTATTATTACATGCAGTAGTGTGAAGGCCTTGGAGTACGGAGTATATTGATAATTACACCCCTGCCCGGCAACAGTGCAACAACACCTCTCCTCCACCTCATCACCCACTATGGCACCACTACATACCCAAAGAGAAAAAGGAGACAGGAATCAGCAAATCTATGCCCCACATAAGCATACCAACATGGGTTATGATAAAATAGCTAAGGCTATTGGGGTCTGCAAGGAGACTGTGGCCAAGGTTGTTCAAAAAGCCAAATCAAGAGGAGGAAACACCCATTATGCTTCCAAGAAAGGATGACACACCTAGATTACTGATGCTAAAAGAAGAGCCATACTTGTGTCTAGGTTGTGGCTAGCCGCTACAACCCCTGGTTGCTCACTTGCTTGCAACCATGGGCACTCCTGAGTGCCTGACAGCTCTATGCAAACTTACAGCTTAATGCAAATTTGTGGCTCACTGTAAAATTGTGCCTCAATGCAACTTTGTGCCACAAAAAATTCATTACAAAGTACAACTTTGTGGCACATCACAACTTTGTAATTCCAGGTAATATTGTAGTTTAAAGACATAATAATCTCATTTGAAGCATATTGTACAAAATCATTATGCTCATTTTATTTACTTTACCGAACCTTGCATGTTAGTTAATACTGGCAGTTAGTGGCCTAGATATTTCCCTTCCATTAGTTTGTACTGCTTGTACTACACATGTTTTGATTAATGACCTTGCCATCCTCTTTGGAGAGCATGTAAAATTTCAAACTTATAAATCATAGCTGAAGTATTCAGATTGCACACCTGGAAGATGTCAAGGGAAGTAATGATAATCTGTTTGGATACTGTAATATCTATATATAATTTCACATATTGACTTGGAAGTATAATAGAAAGTACTAGTAGCATAAATGATTCTAGTAAGGAATATGTCAAACATAGACATAATCAGCTATGATAAATTCACAATAATACAGTGAACCATGATGCTATATTGAACAAGAATGCTATATTTAGCTCTAAGACTGTATTAAATTAGAAAGTGGTACTGTGCCACAATATTACATGTTGTTACAAATTTGTAGTAGCATACAGTTGCATTGAGCCACAAATTTCAAGTAAGCTACAATTTTGCATTGAGCTGTAAATTTGCATTGAGCTGTCAGGCACTCTGGAGGAGTGCCTATAGTTGCTCACTCACTCACAACCAGGGGTTGTAGTGGCTAGCCACAGCTTTGGTACGAGTAGAGGCTATTATTGATATTGAGCTTCATTTAGCATTATGTGATATTATCTAAAAAGTGAATATTGGCCTTAGCAGAACTACAATAGATAAGATCATATCTGAAGTGTTACAATTTGTAATCAATATCAGTTCTCAGCAACGGGTAGATATTACTTGTCTTTCTTCTTCTCCATGATAGTTTTTAGACTTATGTCTACCGTAAAGTGAGAGAGACATCTTGTCTGTAATCCTTATTACATATCGTACTCTTTCTCCAACTTTACTCTTATAGTATTGTTCTTGTCCTTCTTGGTATAGCTAACATAACTTGCTTAAAGAGTCTACAGGATTTTATATTCATAAAGTATAAAGTAGTAAGTAGAATAGTAACTTAGAACGAAGTGTAAAGAGCTCATCTCTTAGATCCTATCAACCTCCTTTTGTAGTCACTCTTCACATTACACTTCTTACAACTTAAACAGGTCATATGACCAAAGTGGTCAAATGTATGAAACCCACGACCTCTAAGCAGAATCATGTACAAAATATGACATACCTATGACTCATGACTATGAGTCACATGAAACTATTATCTAACTAAGGCATATGACTGAAGTAGTTACATGTGCAAAATGCGTGACCTCTAAGCAAAGTCATGTGCGAAAGATAATATACCTATGACTCATAACTATGAGTCATGTGAAACTATTAACTAACTAAGACATATGATCAAAGTGGTCATATGTGTGAAACCCATGACCTCTAAGTGAGGTCATGTGTGAAACATAACATACCTATAACTCATAAGTATGAGTCATGTGAAAACCATTCCTTACTAAGTTATATCCATAACATGAAGTCAGTTTTAGGCCTCTAATACCTAGAAAAAATCCTTTTTAGAGAGAAGGACAAAGCAGAAGAGAAAGGAATTTGCTAGGAGAAGGAAAAACTGGGAAGAGGTATGGAATCAGACTGTTTTTGTTGATAAAGCCACTATTATTTATGATTCAAATGTCTTGATTCTAGACTGGTATATCAGATGGGAGAAGGTGTTTGCCCTATGATGAAGATATTCATCATAGCCTTTCATTTGTTACATTATGATTTCATACACATGCTCGATTCAGAGGCCATAGGGGCTATGCATAAGACCAAGGAGGCTGTGTATCATAGTTTGCTTTCATACACCTCACCTATTAAGAGGTTATGAGATCTATGCATATGACCAAGGGAACTGTGCAGGAAGATACGTTATTTCATGCACATGATGAATAATGAGATCACGTGTCTTTTATGTTATCTAAGTAAATGAGTTGCAATTACAACTCATAGTTGTTTAGATATATAGGTAGGTTGTGGGAAGAGCTATGTAAGGAGGCCATTAAAGTCTGATAGTTAGTTTTCAATTTCTGTCTCTTCTATTTTTCTCGCACTGGAAATCTATTTTCAATACAGGTGTCCAACTTGAACCACCCTCCTTCCTCCCCTCTCTCTTTATCTTGGCTTTTGCCTAGAAGTGACAGCCATTTCTATCCTCTCCTCACTGTTCTCTCTCGCTTTCTATTTGTAAGGGCATTTTCCACTTGAATTCTGTCATTGCCTTTCTGCCAATCATCCCTTTTTCTCTCAGCACTAGGCAATGCCCCTCACACTGTCAGCGACCAGTTGCTTTCCATTCAATAAATGGCTGAAAATACAGTTTGCAGTAAGTGAGAACTACTCAACAGGCATTTTCAGTTGATCTTGCCTCACTCATTGGTTGGAGACTGCCTAGTTAGACATGAATACAATTACCAAGCATTAATACAGTTGCATTCAGTTTCTACCTTATTCTGACCATTGGATCAGCTAGTATCCTATTGCTACTCTATCTTTTCAACTGGCACTCGACTGCACCACCCTCTTCTGCCATCCTCCACAGTCATTTACTGTCTTAGTCTATATCACATTCCAGAAATACTCCAACATATTAGATTTGCCAGTGTATATATTCAGGCTAGATCATCAGGGAATTTGGTACAAGCTTTTACCTTATTACTATGTGATGTTTGGGTGATTACCTTTTCATGTTTTCCTGCTTTGTCAGAAAGTTTCATCTTCCGTGTTATGACTATTGTAACAAAATCCCTTTGGTTCCCTTGCTACTGCACCTAGCTAGATATTAGTTTTGCATACTCAGAACTTACCTGGTAGGACTTATAACCTCTACTTGTTATATTGTTACCAAGTTGGATAATTCCTTGTGCTACTATTACTACTAGATTAGTATATTGGTAGCGATTGCCAGTTTTACCTTGTTTGGATTTCGTTACTGGTTTCGTTAGTCTTTCCCCGCGATCTAACAGGCAAGCTGACTGTGCGTCCCACATTGAGTATGACCGGATTGACCGTGGCCTTTTCAGGGACGACTGAGCTAGATTGTGGGAAAGTGGCTTTTCCAAACCAAAGCCATGCCTGGCCTGGGTCACCTGCAGGCCAATGTTTCAAGTGACCACTTGTCTTTCATTACTAAGGAATATTTTATTATTCAATCAGATTAATTTTTTATAAAATCACAGGGCTAATTTATATTCTAAAGGTGATTAGAAAGTTGAGTGCAAGATGGTCTCGAGTATCATGAAGTCGGACAGTATATATTGGTATCACGGTAATTGATCAGTAGATGACATAGATTTGTCTTAAGCGAGATCTATAGGACTCGAGGTATATTGCTCGTCCAATCCTATTCCGAGTGATTGAAATTGTAAAGCCTTGAGGCCATCAATAGATATTTTCAGAGTTATTCAGACATCTGATAGCTTTGCCTGAGTATCTGGTGGCTTGACCAGGGTACCTACTAGCTTTGACCTCGGTTGTATTATGACTTGACCTAACAGTTGCCTGGGCACTACCAGGCTTTGGTGGCTGGTCAGAATTTCGACCAGACTGACTCAGGCTTTTCAAAACAATGGCTGAACTGACCAGACTGTTGACCCATAGTCTGGCCCATAGTTCGGACTGGCTGCTTGGGATCACTGGTTTTTCCTATTGCTTTAAGTCCTTTACTTTGGACTTTGCTTGTTTTACATTTCACTACTATGATAGCTATATTGTATTATCTTCTTGGATACGATAGTATCATTATATTTCCTAGCAACAATCTTTTGTATTTAAAGAGCCTACAATCCTTTAAGAATATAGTCTCTCAAGCCACACAAGAACACTTTTCTGAATATACTACAAGTTGAATGGTGACTCTATCTTTCCCTCAGCTATACTATCTTTGAAGAACTCCTACCAACACTTCTCCCCCTATCCTCATCAGTAAAAAAGATAGCTGCATCAGATACCCAGGTGCCGCATCAAGACAACATATAAGTACCAATTGTGTCCAGTATGTCCTGTAAATGAGGAGGTACTATGGACATTGCTGGTACGTCAGATGCATCCAGTGGTAACTGGAGATGTCAAGAGTATCTGGTGGTAACAGGAGATGTGCAGGGTATCTGGTGGAAACATGAGATGTCTGGGCCATCTGGTAGTAACAGAGGATCTCTAGAGTATTCGGAAGAGAACCTAGGAGTAGACTTGGCAAGCCCCATTTCTGGATCTGCTCACAGTGGCCAGGAGGTCATACTAGCATGACTAGAACAATAAAGATCAGGTAAGTCCTAGAACTAGCCTCTCTGCAAGAAGGCTAACTTTTATGTAGCAGCAAAAATAGGAGACCTAGTCGGAAATCTATTTTAGGTGCTAGAAAAATGGTTGAGCAAAAATGCTCCCAGTTCTCACTGTAAAAGCAAGTAATAAGTGAGTTCTGCTGATGGTAACTTGACCTAGGCTGGGTGTAACTGGTACTGGTTACTGGTTTAAGATTTTTAGGTATCAGTTGATACCGTTTGTGTTTTGAATTTATTTCAGGAAATGAGGTGTGCCTCTAGCCTGATAGTATAGGATTTGATACTGTGTATGTGTTATGTTTAGTTTTGAGTATCGGTTTGATACTTTATATGTTTTATGTTTGGTTTCAAGTATCGGTTTGATACTTTATATGTATTATGTTTGGTTTCGAGTATTGGTTTGATACTCTATATATTTTATATTTGGTTTTGAGTATCAGCTTGATACTCTCTATGTTTTATGTTTGGTTTTGAGTATCAGTTTGATACTCTATAGGTTTTATATTTGGTTTCCAGTATCAGTTTGATACTCTATATGTGTTATGTTTGGCATTAAGGCTACCAATTGAGAGTCTTATATATTATGAGAATAAGGCTCTGAGTAGCCAAAGAAGTGTATTCAAAAACTGCTATTCTTCACCTTAGAAGAAGCAGACTTTGACAGACTTCGACAGATAGAGCTTTCAATAAACTAGGTTGAACAGTTACTCTCTTCAGTTTGCTCCGAGAATCATTAGTTTGAGATCTACCAAATATCTCAGAGACTTCAGTAGTTGCAATACAGTAAGGAGTCTATTCAATAACCTTGGGTAATGCCTCCGGACTTGGTTCACTGGTTGGGACCTTCGGTAAAGAACAAGCCCGTTAACCCTACATTTACTACATCTCCTGCGAGGCAGTTACATCCTTCACTAGGGCAGCAAGCATCTGTGCATCCTTCACGTGCATTTTTCTCACCCTGGCATGATGCACTGTCTCGGAGCTAAAGAACAAACTTGATAAGGCTAAGGTGGCCTTACTTCACAACTTGAACATTTCAGAGTTTGAGTTCCAGATGCAGGTTAAGAAGGTTAAGATCTTTATTTCATGTGTCCTGCTTGCTGACACAGGATGAGAGTCAATCTGGGCCGTGGAAGGATGGATCAGTGACAAGGCTACTGATAGCCTTCATTGTGACCCAGAAGCTTCCAACCTGTGTGTAGTAACTGTTGCCTGCTGCAGGATCTTGGGGTCTATCTATAGCATAAGATAGGCCAATACCTGTACCTGCACCATCAAGTTTGTGGTGGTAAAAAGCGTGATAATCAAAAAAGCCCTGAAGGCTAGAAAGATCTTCCTTCATAGTGATGCTGGGAATGTTAGAGTCTTCACCAACAACAAGCCGGCTAAGGTTTTTGATAGGTGCATGCAGGCAGGCCACTTTCAAGTTACCTGTACCCTACCTCCACGTAGTTGCTTATGCTTTGGGATACACTTTACGAGGGACTATGCATGTACCAAGTTTGATTGTCCTGCCGACTTTGGTGAAACCTGTAGCCATACCCAAGAAATGTGCTACTTGTATGACAGGTCTGACCACTTCACCAGATATGACTAATGCCCAGCCTTCCACACTACTCCAAGGTCCCTGTCCTCCTCTCCTGGGAAAACAAATACAGAATCCCCAGCTTCCGGATTAACAGAGTCAACACCAGAAGCTGTGGAAAATATGGCACCTTTGAAGAAGAAAGGAGGGAATATCAGCTCCAGATAGCGAAGACAGAGATGAGGTTGATTTCTCACACCTAGGATTACAGATGTGACTAGCAAGGAAAATAATGAGGTTGATGAGTCATCCACCCCCTGGCCCAAGTCTGTAAAGGCTAAAGGTAAAGAACCGGCTAAACCCCCTCCCCACCCACCTCCTCCTCTCTCGACCAAGGTATCCTAAAATGCACTGCCAGAGGTGAGCCCCTGCTATCGGCACACATTCCGACTTTTGGTAACTGTCCTCTAATCCCTACTCTTGCAGGACCGGAGGCTATAGAATACTGGATCATTGACACCGATACCGGTAAGGTTGTGAACTCACGGGCAACAAGCCTGGGTGGATCCTATGAGTCCTACATTTAATGTTTATTACTACCAGAATATTAAACGTTGTGAAAAGTGGTCAGAATCGAGTGCTGGCATTTGATTTGTTTTCTTACGTTGATATGCTTTTTGTGTTGGAACCTATAGTTGATTAAGAAGGACGACATGTACTGACAGAGGTAGATGGTAGAGATTTGTTTTCCTTTATTAAGGGTTCCGGGGTTGAAGTGTTTGTTTACTCTCATATTGGTGGATTGTTTGAAGTTGTTGAGTACAAAGACGGTAGTGCTTGGAGGAGTATTGGGAAAAGGGAGAGAGACAGGTTGTGGTGGGAATTTACTTTCCACCAACCAGTTCTAAGTCAAGGTATCTAACGTAGTTAGCAGAACTCAGGAAACTAGATACAGTGCTTGGCGACTTTAATGCTAGACACGTGGACTGGGACCCCAACATTGACTGATACAATAGACTTGGAAAGTGGCTTAGAGAGTGGCTTATATTATACTGCTACAACCTGGTTCCACCAAATCAAACCACCTTTCATAACATCTTCATGATCAATTTATGCCTGCACCAATTCCTATACATCAAACATAGGTACTTGGATATTGCAGGCTGCGAGCATGATGCCCAGATGATCAGGCTAGAGGTGGACCTCCCAGATGACATTGCTCGGAAATGCCCAGCTTGGAAAAAGGAAGATTGAGGAAAGGTAAGAGAGAGACTTGACATCCTACAGCAGGTAGAGGATCAGGAGCTGTAGAGTAGAGTGAGAAGTGTGGTGAATGCACTCCTGTAGGCCTCAGTTTGTAAAGACCAGTACGAGTAGTGGATACTAGAGCTGAAAAGAATGAGGCTAGATGTGGCAAGACTTCGAAGATATTACAGAAAGCAGGTGGAGTAAGTGGAAGACTACAAGCTGGTCAGATATATCGATCAGGTGTGCCTTATGCAGGTACCATTTGAACACATAAGGATCAAGCTATCAGAAAGCTAAGACCCCAACATCTTTCCATTAGCTAGGAAGTTGGAGGAAATGAGTACACTGCATTGGATGTAGGGATCCGCATCGCACTTAACGATGGCAACCTCACACGCAGACATCTGCCACTTGATTGTATGACAGCTTTCTCCTGATTATCCTATCACTTGGGTGGATATCTCAGTCGACATGGACAGTGCTCAAGAGATGGAAATTGCCCTTGCCCAGTCTCCAACCAAAATGGGGCCAGGTGCGGATGACATAGGATACCTTTTTCTGAGGTTTTGGAAAAGGAAGTATGCAAGGACTATGCGATACTTGCTTGACTACAGCCTGCAGCATGGTATCGCAGAATGGCATTTGGCTGAGGTTGTATTAGGTATATGGAAATCTGAGACATGTGCACAAACCTATGGTAGGGTAACTGCACACAGACCGTCGATTTACCGGAGTACCAACACCACCTCTCCAGCCCCCTTATGGGGCCTGCATGTCATTAGTGAGATTTCGAGAGTTGCGTCCCATGACTAAAACGTCACATCAATGAAGCCCACTTCATAACACCATATACATCGCCACTGTCCATCCGACCACATGCACTTCGCAGGATATATGTGAGGGGACCTTTGGCGACATCTGGGAAGTGGAGTAGAAGAGATCTGTTGGAGGGGCATTGAGATAGTAGGCCTCAAGGTTAGGCTTCCTAAACTATGGGCCGAAGGTGACAGGACATTTTCGGCGAAATACTCCAAGAAGATGTCCCATTGGCAGAAGCTATTACAGGCATACTGAATCCACCCATACCCTTCTTAGATCAGCTGTAGGTTAGTTGGTCCTAGTGATAGGACCCCTCTACAGAGGCCAGTGGACCAAGAAGAAGCACGCTCAGAACGGAAGACTTAGATAAGTAAGAGACCCATAAGACGTTGACACATTGGGCTCAGACTTGCGATTGGCACTAGGTGGCCCGGCGTGAGCTTGATCACTTTATAATTAAAGAGACTACTGGAATGATAGTCAACAAGACTAGAGTAATATAATAGTCTATGCGAATAACTAAGTTGGAGGCGGTTGTTTGATATAACAAATAGCACAGTCATCTCAATGGAGAAATACTATTCCGTAACCATGGAAGGGTGTGATAAGTTTCACGGTTAAACGGTGCTCGTACTTATAAGATCCTGGACATTTGCATATTAAAACCAGAGTGGTACTTCGGAGGCATAGTAGTTAGAAGTAGTCTGCGAATACGCAGATGCGGGATATAAATATCAAAGTACCTCGCGAGCTTTACGGACATCATCAAGCAACGGAGAAGAGATCTTATCAATATAATATTGTTTCACAATCAAAATCTTTACCGTACCTATTTAATCGAGATGAGCCTTCCTCGACAGATTCTCTGAACAAAGTATTAGCCTACGCCCCTCAGAATTATACTAGAGTTTGGTGTCCGCCTAACAGGTTGTACTTATACCAATAGCTGATAAGCCCAGATATAATGTTGTCAAGTCCTGGAGGATGATTTATTAGCTCCCCATAAGGGCGAAAATCACAGAACCAATTGTACTTCTTCTGCTGGCAACTTACCTGGACTTCAGGGAAACGCAGTTCAGATTACAGCGGAAATGGGTAGTATATGATGCGATGGCAGTGGCAATGGAATTCCTGTAATACAACGAGGAATACCAATGCCTCATAATGTCAATAGATGTGAGTGAGGATTTGACAATATCAATATCGACTTCCTATCAGAATCTTTGGTAGCCAGGGAATGCATGGCAGATATCTGTGCCAGGGTACAAAGGAGGATACTATGTCGAACATTTCAGTTGAGATTTAATGGTTGGGTCTCATGGGTATACTATGTTTCCAAAGGGTACCTCAAAGTTCACCCCTCTTGCTATACCTGTTTGGTGCTCATGTAGCAAATATCTTCAACCCAATACTGCACTACACCTCTAGGGTCTGACACCTGGTGGCCTCATATGTTGATGAGGAGATTATCATGGCTGCTGTAGGGAAATAACAGGCAGACTGTTACCATACTGCTGAACCTTTGGCTAAATGCGATGACATAGTGAGGGCTTATAGGATAGGCTTCTGTGCCATGAAAACACAGTGGATTGTGTTTAGTAATAAAGGATGGGAAGGTATGAAATTGCTCAAGGAGAATATACTGCCATCCATGGACCTTTGGGTTCTGGAGTACAGATTTAATGTTTTCCTTAATTTGTCTTCACTTGTTAGTGATTAGTTAGAAAGTAGTTGGGGTGTAAGAAGAGGGATTGCAGTGTTGAGGAGAAGGTTTGGAAGTGTTGGGGGATTGGGAGTGTGGAAAACTTGCTGCCAGGTGCAAGCAGCCTACCTTCTGACCGTTTACTATAGAGTTGAGTTTGTAACTGACTACCTATTGGATGTGAAGCAGATTCAGGTCCACATCAATGACTGCCTCTATTCTGTATTTCGAGCCCCAATGAAGCTGGTGAGCAATATACTGCTAGCCAAATTCGGCACTCTGCCTGTCTATGTTCAGGGCAGATACCCACAACGGAGGTGTTAGAGCAGATTGGTTAACTACCAATACTGCCATGAACATCCATGGTGGGATTATATAAGGCACAACTGAGTGGAAGAAGGAATTCTTGCCCAGCGACAAACATTGGTAGAGGTGCTTGCCAACTGAGCCACTACCACAAATAGTAAAGGAAAGGTACAGATGCCATTTTGACACCGTCCACTGTTCGCGAGAGTGGCTACAATATTTTTTATCATTATTTTTATTTTTTTTATCATTATGTATTCATTGTTTACAGTACAAGAACTTGCATGCAGCGCTAGTTATGCCATAAACAAAACCTCAATCTCAAAACCCGCTAGTACAAAAAAAACAATCTGCACCAAGTTGTAAAATCCTCCAATCTGTGTCCGATAGCTGACACTAAATCCCATGGAACTAAAGTAAGCAAGTACGAAAATCATATCGAAAATAAAACCAAACAAGAAAGAAAAAACACTTCTCGAATGGAGTAAGTCTAACGGCGGGCGTCCCAGCTTAAGGCTTGTAGCTGTGGATCAGAAGCTCCAGCGGCGGGGGGGGAGAGAGCGTGGAGGGGAGGTTCCAGCACGCCAGTGGCATGCCAGGAGGGAAGCCAGTGGTGGTAATGTTAAAGTACCTTGCTAAAGAGTTAAGGGTGGCTGTATTGGACCATAGTGAGCTATCCCTGCCGATGTCAGTGAGCCTCCTTGTAGGACTTGCAGTAAAGGATGGTATGAGGGAAGTCCTCCTCATCCTCGTCACAGTAAGGAGAGACAGGAGAGGGGTTGTCTGTAAACCAGGAGGGGTGGGCGGTAAGGTAGCTTTGGACCAAATGCATCTGGTGGATCCTGCCGGCAATGAACCTTCTATGGCCCATAAACAGGTGTAGTGAGAGGGTCAGGGCATTGGGGTAGCCGGGTGGGGGGGGGAACTGTGTAGCCCAATTCTCGACAAGTGCAGCTTTTACACGCACCTTGATTGACTGGTAGTAGGGGACCCCACCTTTCATGTGGAGCTGGTCTGGTAGAAGAAGGTTGGATGAGGCCACCGGGATTGGGCCGGTAGCATTGACAAAGGATACAGTACGGTACTTGATTGCATCCAGGGGCAGGTGCTTTCTTATAGGGGGACAGATGGAGTGGGACTTCTAAAGAAGAGGGGCGTAGACTGATGTCAGGTCCCTTGTGAAGTGACAGTGGTCCTCCAAGGCCCAGAAGGGGGAGGAGGTAGGAATGGAAGTGTGGAGTCTCGCAGTGGCCGTGTTGGCTTCCAGAGAGAGGCATACAAGCTGGACAGCAGCCAGCCTCTGTCAGTGGAGGATGAATAGTGAGAGGGGGGGGAGAGCTGACTCACACGCCAGGGTTCCAACTGGGGTCGAAGAAAAGCAGTTTGTGATCCATCTCTGGACAATTTTCCAAAAAGTGGACATCCTGTCCAGGAGGGTGAAGCTGGGTAAGAAGAGGTCTGCACGGTAGAGGAGGATCGGGGAGATAAGGTAGGATGCCAATCGGTGTCAGAGGAAGGGGGGAAGGTCCATGCTAGGCCTGGAGAGTCTCTGAATCGTCACGAAGGTCCCTTGTGCCAGAGTGAGTCTCCTCATAAAGTATGAGGTAGTGACTTTAAAGCACAATGTCGTCATGGGGTCGAACCAGTAGCTAAGCCAATGGATTAGTTTAGAGAGGTAAAAGAGGAGGCCTTCCAGCAAGACTGGGATTGGGGGAGGTGGGACCTTTTGCGCTGGAGTTATCCAGTGCATGAGTTCAGTCTTCAGGATTGAGAAAGACACTCCTAGTCTCCCTGCTTTTGCCTAGTGAGTCCTGGTGATGCCTGGGAGTCTTTGGACATTTCTCTGGTAGGAACCGGAGTTAATCATGACCACGAAGTCATCCAAGTAGGAAAGGATGAGGACCTGCGGGACTGGGAGATATAGGGTCGAGACATGGATGATGAACAGGAGCGGCGAAGTTGGAGAGCCCTGTGGGGTGCCAACCAAAACTGGGGAGAAGATCTGGTGAGCCCCGGGGAAGACCAGATGGCAAGTGCATCTGTGGAGGAAGGACCTTATCCACAAGATCATGTATGGGTTGACTGCCTTAGTGGCAAGCCTGTCGCAAAGTGAGTAGGCCGAGACATTGTCGAAGCCTCTCTTGATGTCACGGAAGTGGGTCGAGACCTTAAGTTTGGGCCGCATGAAGAGCTGAACTTCATGGGACAGGGTGGCTGCAGTGTTGAAGGTGCTCAATCCAGGGAGAGAGCTGGTGTAGTGAGGGGACAGGAGGCCTAGGAAATGGGCAAGTGCAGTGAGGCAGGTCACCATAATGCGTTTGAGAATCTTAGAGACAGTCTCTAGGAGGACAATAATCTGGAATGAGGCTGGTATGTCATAGGAGGGTTTCTCTGGCTTGTCCACCACGATGCCACTGGCTTTCTTCAGGGAAGGGAGATGGCTGTTATCAGGAAATTGTTCCAGTATTCATTTTTGGCCTTCTTTATGGCCTTAAAGTACACAAGGCATGCCTTCTTGCATGGTCACTTTAATGAGGGGAGAGGATCCCACCTTGCGGTACAGACTGTGGAGTGGAAATGTCACGATTCTAGAATGACTTAGCAAGACAGATGGCAAGGCAGATTGGTTTTGCACTATGACTCACGGTTATGAGTCATAGAGTTTCATTTGTTATATGATTGTTATATTGCGATTGATTTACTTTCACGCACATGACCTATTGAGAGGTCATGGGGGCAGCGCACACGACCAAGGGGGCTGTGCGGAAGGATATGTATCTCACGCACATGACCTATTTAGAGGTCATGTGGTTTTCGCACATGACCTTACTTGAAGGTCATGGGTTTCGCTCATATGACCACTAGGTCATATGATTACTTCGCGTGACGAGAAGTATGAGTCACGATAGGCGATGAAGAGGACTATATAAGGAGGACGATGGGACACTGTAGTTAGCTCTTCACGCAATCACTTAAGTAACTCTGCTACGCTTAAGGGATGGGCCTTCGGGCCCAAGACCATCCTACCTAACGTCAAGACGATACGACAAGAGAGGATCCACTATCCAACGAGTAACGACAGAAGACGAACAACAGACACAAACGATCGGTATCCGAGACTCTACGACATACGGACGATAACCTGTCATTCCCCATTCAGAGGATCCGAGGGCAGAACGTTACACTTGATTGCGTCAACCACGAATGGCCAATGACAGAAAGAATGACGAGAACCTGGAACACTTAACTGGGTACGACCAGACACCAGAAAAGAAACGGAAGAAAAAGCCCGCAAAATCGAGATTTCTTTTTTTTTCTTCTTTCCAAAAAGAAGGAGGAGCGAGAGGGGTCGCCAGAGGGACCTGGCTGGAGAAGAGAGGAGCTAGGAGGGAGAGCGTTAAAGCGTAGTTAACAAGCGAAAAACGACTCTCCCTCTATAGGTTGATCAAAGGATGAACGAGCGAAGCGAAGAGAATCCTTTGAGAAACCTATCCAATACTCCCCAAATTTCCTCCCTCTATGGCTCTCCTTGAGGGACCAAGGAGAACGGAGAGGGGAGCAGAAAAACAGAACAACACAAGACGACATCGACACCGAATTACCAGCGTTCAACGGAACGTAAGCAACAGCTTAAGAATGGTATTCGAGGAAAGACAAGACGACAAAAAAGAAGAAGAACTACAACCGACGAATTACCAGCGTTCAACGGAACGTAAGCAACGGCTTAAGAATGGTATTCAAAGGAAGACAAGACGAAAAAGAAGAAGAACGACAACTGACGAATTACCAACGTTCAACGGAACGTAAGCAATGGCTTAAGAATGGTATTCGAGGAAAGACAAGACAAAAAAAAAGAAGAAGAATGACAACCGACGAATTACCAGCGTTCAACGGAACGTAAGCAACGGCTTAAGAATGGTATTCGAAGGAAGACAAGACGACAAAGAAGAAGAACGACAACAGACGAATTACCAGCGTTCAACGGAACGTAAGCAACGGCTTAAGAATGGTATTAGAAGGAAGACAAGACGACAAAGAAGAAGAACGACAACAGACGAATTACCAGCGTTCAACGGAACGTAAGCAAAGACTTAAGAATGGTATTCGAAGAGCGATGACGAAGAAGCAAAGAAAGAACCTCGAGAGGGGGGAGAAAGAGAGTAGCTACTAAGACTTTGCGGCCGGTCTTTCAGATTTTTATCAACAAGACGCGCGGGTGGTACTTCCCATATGTACTGCGGCAACAAGCACAAGACGAAGAAAGGTTTATCCATATGAACTATGCGCGATAACGAAAGATTTGCATGGTCGGCAAATGCATCACAAGAAGAAAGAAGTTCATCCATATGTACTATGCATGATGACGAAAGATTTGCACAGTCGGCAAATGCATCACAAGGTGAAGAGAGTTCATCCAGATGAACTATGCACGATAACGAAAGATTTACACGGTCGGCAAATGCATCACAAGACGAAGAAAGTTTATCCATATGAACTATGCACGATAACGAAGGGGTTACACGGTCGGCAAATGTATCCAAGGACAAGGAAACATCATACGAGCAAGGATGCAAGAAACATACGACAATGACCGAAGAATGAGATGGCAAGACTACTGGAAGGATGAGAAACAAGGAAAAAGTAGGACATGAAAAAGATTATAAAGAGGATGAAACGGATGGATTCAAAACGACTTCATCACCACACAATCCCTATAATCCAAACCTACTACAATACCTACCTTTCTCCAACGATGAAGTACCCACGTTCAACCACCACCACCACAAAGACAACAAAGAACAAGCGAACGGTCCGTTTTGCGGACCAAGATCACCTCCAAAACAAAGACTGGGCTGCGGACATGGCGTTCGCAGATGAATGGAAAGACGACCGCTGGGGCATTGGCTCCAGTGACGTATAGGACGCCCTTCAGAGGGCCAAAGACCACACACGCCATGAGGAGCTCTCATGGACCATATGCTACGATGACGGGTGCACCACCCATCAAGGAGACAAGGATGGGGCTGGCTGGTACCCTAGCCAGCCAAAGAAGACGAAGAAAAAAGACACGCATGACCACTATGTGTATCTTCGGGACTACCAAGGAATGGTAGTCCGCCATGACGAGGGAACGAATTGGAGGATGTGTTTCGAGGACGACTGCTTGTGGCACCGGGCAGAGAAAGAAGAGAACAAGAAACTACCTAGGAAGAACGGGGTATGGAAACGGATCCGGTCCCCGACCGGAAAGAAAGAGAAGGATCCGGGGTACGCCCGGAAGGTACGAAAGATCCGAGAAGGGATCGAGGAAGTGGAGTGGCAACTCAAGGAGTTGCGCGCTCAGATGAAAGAGCTGGAAGATGAGGCCTGAAGAGACTCAGGCCTGGGGAAAGAGAGGAGCTAATGTCAGGATTCTAGACTGACTTAGCAAGACAGATGGCAAGGCAGATTGGTTTCGCACTATGACTCACGGTTATGAGTCATAGAGTTTCATTTGTTATATGATTGTTATATTGCGATTGATTTACTTTCACGCACATGACCTATTGAGAGGTCATGGGGGCAGCGCACACGACCAAGGGGGCTGTGCAGAAGGATATGTATCTCACGCACATGACCTATTTAGAGGTCATGTGGTTTTCGCACATGACCTTACTTGAAGGTCATGGGTTTCGCTCATATGACCACTAGGTCATATGATTACTTCGCGTGACGAGAAGTATGAGTCACGATAGGCGATGAAGAGGACTATATAAGGAGGACGATGAGACACTGTAGTTAGCTCTTCACGCAATCACTTAAGTAACTCTGCTACGCTTAAGGGATGGGCCTTCGGGCCCAAGACCATCCTACCTAACGTCAAGACGATACGACAAGAGAGGATCCACTATCCAACGAGTAACGACAGAAGACGAACAACAGACACAAACGATCGGTATCCGAGACTTTACGACATACCGACGATGACCTGTCATTCCCCATTCAGAAGATCCGAGGGCAGAACGTTACAGGAAAGCAGACCTTTGCCCTGCAAGGTTAGGGGACCACCATGGTTTCGACCTGTTGGAGAGCCTCTTAGCCGGCATGTGGAGCCTAAGCATAGCTCTCAACTGGCTCAGGGCCGTGTCGAACCAGGTGGAGAATGTATGGGATGTTGGGAGAGGGGGAGGAGAGTAGATTCTTATTACCTTAATCTCTCCCTCAAGAGAGAGCCAATCAGTTTTCATCCATGCAGGCATTGAAGGGGGGGGGTGAGCCAGGGGCTCTGAAATGATTATCAGGATCGGGACATGGTCAGATCCCATTGGAGGGAGGGGGGTGTCCTAAGACTGCAAGTTGGGGGATAGCAGGGCTTGGCAAACGCTAAATCTATTACAGAGGGATGTAACTCGGGATTGAAGGGGATGTAAGTAAGGGTGCTGGGGGCGTTCAGGAGACTAAAACCTTCCTGAGTAGCTTTCACAAAGAAGGGGGTGAAGGGTACAAGATCAGAGGTCAAGAAAAGGGGACCTAGGTCTGCCAAATGATGGTATATAGTGAAATCCCTAACAACCAGCATGGGTGTAGTGAAGTGCAGGCAGGCAACCTCTGGTGGGATGGTTCGACAGAAGGGGGAGCCATCCCATGTGCTGTAGAGGTTCACAACATGAAATTTGATAAAAAAAGAAACAAAAAAAAAAAAAAAAAAAAAAAAAAAAAAAAAAAAAAAAAAAAAAAAAAAAAAAAAAAAAAAAAACCAACAGATAAGTAAAAGTCAACTGCCATCCAGTCCCTCGCCTCAGAAAAGACTGGAAGGACCAAAAATTATTGAGTGGTGGGAAGATGTAGATAGCAGGCCACTTTTGGCTTGCCATATTAGGGTAGGGGGGCAGAAAAGCTTTAAAGCCAGTAAATGATGGAGGTCTGTTTCTGTACAAAGGGGGGTCTTGAAGAGCAACAAGGCCAGGGGGGGAAATCCAAGAGAGAAAAGGAATTGAAAAGTAAAAGAAACATATCTCAACTTCCCAAGCAGTTGTGTTGTACAATAGATATCGGATAACGGGAGTCTGCCTCCAGCTCGGAACTCACAGGAGAGATGTGACAAGCCATTACACGTCTCCCGCCGTCTCAGGCTGGGGGAATGGAGTGGGAGATTCATGCCATGCAGGATTCGGCAAGGCACCTGTTTGGGGCTTTAGGGCTAGGATGCGGGGGCATGTCTGGAGGGCATCGCCACGCCCAGGGCGCGGTGTTTGAGGATCGAAGGAGGGTAGGAGGGGTCATGCACCAGTTGAAGGACCCTCACTCGAGTCATTTGTCGTGTTCATATCTTCTGCATTCTGCGGAATAGGCGACTCCTGGTGGGGAGGAGGGGGGGGTGTCACGAATGTGGCTTAGCGAGGAAAGGTTTTCACATGACTCATAGTTATGAGTAATAGGTATGTTATATTTGGCACATGACCTCATTAGAGGTCATGGGTTTCGCACATATGACCACTTTGGTCATATGATATGGTTATGATGATATGTTATGTTTCGCACATGACCTCATTAGAGGTCATGGGATTTGCGCATGTGACCACTTTGGTCACAAGATTAGTTTATGATATTTTGGGTATGACTCACAGTTGTGAGTCATATGGGATGCGTGACTTGAAGGATGAGTCACATGGGCGTGAAGGGCAACTATATAACGAGGACATTAGGTCCGAACAGATAGGCCATCCTCCGTCTCCTCTACACACCCGGCGATTGAAATCAACCCTCAACGCTAGGTACTCACGAACCATCCACCACCCCTCTCCTCCCACGATGGCTTCTGCCTAGGAGTGACGGCCATCTCCCTCCCCCCCTCACTGCCCTCTTCTGCTCTTCTACGCGTCGAGGCATTCCTTCCTTTGAGTTCCGGTACTGCCTTTCTGCTGCCCGTTCTCGCCCCCTTCCTCGCTTAGCGAGGCCCCTCCACACGGTCGGCGGCCGCTCGCTTCCCATGCTTCAGACGGCTGGGAACACGGTT